>JAACJM010000343.1:0-74424 GCA_013368315.1 Tetrapyrgos nigripes
CCACCTTCTCATAGGAGTCAATCACTACTTCTCGACAGCTGTATCACTCACAAATACAAAGTATCAGCTGGGTGATTTTGGATGTGTTGAGAGTGGTTATGCGCGAGGCCTAAAGGGTTCTCTAGTATGTGTCCGCCTTTTCTGTGAGGTTTTCTCCTGACATATCTTCTAGCGCCAGAATGGTTTGAAGAGTTGCTCTTCGAGATAATCGAGAAGCAGGGAGAAGTCGCAGTAGCGCTTGCATGGCGGATTCATTGAGACCCTAAATCTTTTCTAGGCATTACATGATCTAAATGTCGTACCTAGACATCTCTACCCTACGCCATCTTATGAATCTGAAAAGTCTTTCCATCAACAGTGCCTCTTTCAGAAGAGTGAACGACGTACATCAGAACGTTTCGCCAGAGTTGCAAAAACTCGTCGAGGTATGTCCAAATCTGAAGACTATTAAATTGTGTGCTTGTCTGTCTACACTTTACATTTTCACCGAATGATATTCATGTACTCATGATGCGTATGCGTACATGTATTCAGATGGGTGGTTATATAGAAGGAATGTGCATGTGCATTCTGTGTGTTGGAGCAGCTAATGAAGAAAGGAAAAGTGCCAGTTATATTGCTTGTTTGAGATCTTAGGGAATGACTCATATTTGGCTTGATCAACAACCTCGGAGTAGATTGCCTATAATGAGATTAGAGAAAGTAAGCTTGAGAATCAGGCTACCCATGGCCCAGTAAAGCCAAAGTTGAGCTCATAGTCACGCACCTCAGGTATTGGATCATTGTAGTAGTAAATCGAAGGAAGCAACATCAAGCCCGAAATGCCTCCATAGAATAATGGAGGATTTGTTTGGCCATTGTTTGCGATAAGATGGTTGAGCATGGATCCAGTGCCTTTCAAAGCATCTTTTGGAAGGAGTCAAAGCCTGTGAAGATCTAGATGTAGCTCACCAGCCAATTGTCACCAGATTACAACGTGAGATGGATCACCCGTGAATTTGGATATCTATCAATCAATCTGAGGAATTAGAAACCATATGCAGTCATGCATGATGTCTATCTATCTATACGTATGTGTTACAGATAGAACGCCTGCCATGATAACTATAGTGTACAAACCGATGCGGAAGACGCCCAGATCAGACGTTTATAGCCATGATATAGAGAGATAATTGGGCCAGCATTTTTAATACAGTAAATCGAGGAAGTAACAGATTTGCAGAATTGGTATACCAGAAGATAGCGATTATTGAGAGCTTCCAAAATAATCCAGTGAAATTTGACACAAACTGAGATACTTTTCTGCAAGTATTCGGGCCATCCTCTGATCCTTCTGCAGTCATAAATCTGTGGCTACTAGTCTTATTAGCATTCTTATGGAGTCGGAGCTGAACCCGCGCATCAATTTCCATGGGATTATCTGGCTAGATCCTGCAATCTTGCCTCTGCATAGACGCTGTTCTGAAATATTAGCGGAATCTTTTGGTACTTGGGCTGCCACGAAGAAACAGCTGCATTCAAAGAGCTCTCAAGTTTGAAGCATATCACATTCAGGACTTGGAGACCGGAGTTTTTGAAATCATTTGTGGTGAGTGCACTCTACTCTTACTTCCTTGAAGATTCAGTTCAACATTCATCCATAATTTAGGACAGCGCTATTAGACCAGTAGATGAGAAGAATCCAGATGGGCCAGTCACTTTATCGTGTTCAGTGCACCAGGAGAAGGTTTGTGAGATCACCTTTGGCACAGAGAAGATGAGTCTGATTATCTTTCAGGCTCATTACTCCACCCCGGATGCAGATGTTGCAGTACCGCCTGCAGAAGCATTTCCTCCAAGCTATTCAGAGAGATGATTTGCCGCTGATGGCCCGATACATATGACTACTTGCTTGGAGGATGAATATAGGCAAGTAAATTTCCAATTATCATTGCTCTTGTTCACCAGTAAACATGTAGAGGTAAAGCACGAGAGATGAAAGAGTGACAGATGGGAATTTCAGTGTACAGTTATACTTGGTATGTACTCTACTTTTTAAGATTAGATGCGCATTACTGAACCGTTTCGCTCTGAAGTTTCCGCAAGTAGAACCGTGGTTGTAGGGTACTTACTACACATTAAGGCGACAGCACCGTCGTCACAATATCCATTTCGCAATCCTTTCAAGTAATGCCTGTTCAATGTCATCAACATTCATACGTCTTCTTCTTCCTCAGGCTCTGATGCTCTCACTCATGAATGGGCACGCTGCCAGTGGCTAGAATGATACATTCATTAATCCTCCGAAAACATCAGTTCCTGGTGGAAGATGCATTCTTCTGCCACCTGGAAGGATACCACTGCGAGAAGATGAAGGCATGGGTGTGGGGGAAGGGGGATCCATCTACAGTATAGCTGAAGGAATATTCCAATTCCTTCTGTGTTTTGGGAGTTTGGGTTCTGATTCCGTGGTTCACAGACGTTTTGTTCGCTTTTGGGAGGTGTGGCTGCAAGAATAGCATCTGCATCGGCGTTGGAATCGGTTTCCTCTGGATCTATAATCACTCAGAAAACTTGATTGACAATCACCAGTTCTAGCAAAAAGGATCGGATGTTCCAAACTGGAGAACACCGTAGATTTGCCTAGAACCTCCTCATTATAATCGGCTGATTTGAATAGACCATCAAACATCGATCCAGGGGGGTTCACAGCGGAAAGCTTAGAAAACATCCAAGTCTTGCTGCGTGGAGGAGCATGACATGCAAAATATATTTCTTCTGCAATTCTGAGGCAGTTGTTGGTCTTGGACAACAAATCGTGCAACTCCTTACCAGAGTCTCCAAGGCTGGCCATCACGCCAAAAAGAGAGAAGTTATGACCTCCAAGAGTTGCTTGCAATCATCTTCCACAATGTCGCTGACATTATGATGAACGATGTCCCACATCTTGAGAAGTACATCCTCAGAGGGAGTTAAGCACCAGATGTTGCAGTCAAAAGCTATGTGCAAATCTGCATGAATATGGCAGAAATAGTGTATCATAATTCCAGTCAAATTTCAGAAAAACAGGCAGTTTTCTGCTAGGTTACCCTGCTAAAAACAGGTTTTCAGAGGTCAGAACACCTACTTTTAGCAGGATAACCTGTCAAAATACAGGCAGAATTGCACTGCAAACAGGCATTTTTCAGGCAGGTTTCAAAGAAAAACAGGTTAGACCTACCAAATATTTACCAGCTGAAAACTTTTGAGCAGGTCAAGCTCTGTCTACAAAGATGCTGTGTCTTTGATGGGCTCATGAAAACATCAGGTTTCAGGGTCAGGCATGTCTGAATTCAGAAGGATAATTTTCAGGCAGGTTCAATTTTGCAGGCAGGTCTTGAACTCATGCAGGTTTCCAGTTTGTATAGGTTGAAGACTGTGAACACTAAAATGCAGACAGGTTAGAATTAACTCATATAGCTTATGTATTCATGCCTTTCTAGACACGTATTAAATCTTGTTCGGATTATTGTACGACTCAGCCATCTGCAAGATGCACCAAAAGCATCATAGATGAAGCTATTAAAAGGTCAACTATGCAGAGAAATGGTTCTTCAGAGGAGAGAAGAATCAGAACCAAAGATATAAACAAAAAAATTTGGAGGGGTTCCTACAAGCTGGCAATTAAAATGGTATATTATTGGCTGCACACACCACAATCACACTCAGATATTCTCAGAAAAAAACCAATGAGTTGCGTCTGAGACTGGGGCACAAGAAATAGGATGTCATCATAGAAATATAAAAAGGGAATGGCATGCTTTGTATCAGATTGAAATAGGGAAATCCAGTGTGCCCACATCCAGGTTTTAAGCATTAGATTCAGAGATGACAATATCAAAGAAAAATAAAAAAGGTAATAAGTGCCAAAGCACACAAAAACAAAAAAAGGGAATTCAGACCCAGAGAAGAAAATTAAAGCATACATTGTGGTAAAGGAGGACAAAGAAGGAGATAAGAGGAGCAAGCGTTGTCTTACGGATGTGGCCTTCTAGCTTTATAGGAGTCGCACGTAGTGCTGCTAGTTAATCAACCAATCCATTCTGCAGTCATGTACTCAACCTGTCCTGCTTATCCCCATGAACCTTCCCTGAGGGATAACCTGCTGGTAAATCAAACCTCAAAAATCCTGGCCTGTTAAAGATTGCAACCTGTTGAAAATTGGGACCTGCTAAATATCCCAACTTGCTGGAAATCTTGACCCTATGTCAAGGATATCAGTCCTAATCACAGTGGATTAGCTTGAGACCCAAGCAACCTGTCCAAAATCATGAACCTGATTGAAGTTCACCAACTCGTTCAAGACCTGTCCTTGAACCTGCCTAGATATTTTCAGTGTTTTCCCAAACAACATGATTATTTCTTCAAACCTATTTTGATACACTATTTTGCCCATACATGAACTGTCGTTATGAAGTTAGTGCCCTGCTGATGAATACAACTTTTATAAACTAACTCAAGAAAATGTTGAATCTTGTGTCAAGATTGAGTGCACCTTTTTCTAACCTGATGACAATTTCGATTTCGTGTACCTACAGTGAAATAGTCAAGCAGAGTCTGCCAACGCTAGCTACCCAAGAAAGCTTTACTCACGTATTGAAGTTGGAGACTTTGGGGAATCAGATGTGCCCCTTGCACTGTCCTTGTCAAACCACCATATTCATGGGTGATGATACAAAAAAAGCCAAGGCAGAATGCCTTGATGACCCTATCTTTCTGCTGTGCGCTTCTGGGATCCGTTGTCCGAATATTATGTTGGGGAGTTTCCAAGTTCTGTTGTCTATCGATTGCTGGCGACATCTTTCCTGCTCTGGAGTAGCTGGGGTCCGCGCTGGATGAAGGAGAGGCTCCCTCAGGAGCATTAGACGAGGTTAGATGGTCCATGGGTGAAGGCAAAGTGCATCTGGAGATACCCGAAACGCGTGTGTCATTGGTCACACAGTGCCAAGTTAAGTTGATTTACTTTCCGACTGCGATGCCATCCTCCTTGCCAGCGGCAACAACTAGCTGTATCTGCACACAAGACTTTTCCCTTTCATCAGAACAAAGTCCCTCACTACCTCTTTGCTTGTTTCCCTTGGACTTGCCGCCCGTAAGCTGTCGTTGTCTTTTGGATATTCTGAGCTCACAGCGCAACTTAGCCTCACTATCTAGAGTACTTCATGGGACTAGAGAAGTCTGAGCTGTGTCTGACCAGCTTTATAAATGTCTTGTTTAGTAAGTGATTTTTCCAATATGCACGTGGCGGTATTGACCAGTGGCAAGTCCAATCTAACGTGGCAAGCTCGCTAGCAATGGGTGAATGGTGTCTGGCCCCTATGGAAGAGACGATGGCACTCATGGTGGATCTTCACCATTCAATGACTTGCACCCACCGAAGCAGAGGTGGCACTTTGTCGAGGTGAGTAGTGGAGCATTTTTATGCTGCGCACCGCTTCCTTATGTTTTCAGAGTCTGCCTCTCTGGGAGTACCACGTATCCTCCCAGCGCCCCCTTCCTAGCTCCCTTCGTAATCAGACTTTGTGCTTGTCCGCCAGGTCCCTCCTTGCGCTTGCTATTCTCTTTTGTGCCCCTGGCTGAGCTTACTTGCCTGCGGCTAGATATTGAGTTCCGGCAGAGTTGCTTCAGAAGGCTTGCGCGGAAAGCTGCAACTTCTCCTTATGCTTTGGGACTCGTTATATTTGAGTACTATAGGATACTACTATGGAAGGCCAGTGCACAAAAGACGATCTGTGTGCGCAGTGAGTCAGAAGTTGGCGCAGCACGGATGCATCATGTGATCCGTTATAAAGGACCGCAATCATCTCCTACATGACTAAATCATTGCAGCAGCTCAATTTTTTTGCCTGATCAGGTATTTATATGTTCCCTCCTTCTATAGTTCCGAGTACAGCCCTTAACGGTAGATCAGTCGAGCTAGAATGCCATACTTATCACTGCTTTGCTGTAGCGCATATGCATCACATGACCTGCTATGAGAATGCGCAAAGTTGCTCATACCCACCCATATCACCACCTGATCAGATAGCTATATCCTCTTTCTTTCTATATTTCCAGCTACAACCCTTAGCAATAGATCAGTCAAGCTAGAGTGCTATATCATTGCTGCAGTGGCACTAATGTACCTCTCTGTAATCTGTATACTTTGCTGTCAGAGAATACTGGACTCAGTACTCATTGAATATTTGATTTTAAATCTTAATTTTTGATTTCATTCTTACAATGATAAGTATAAATACAATTTCAGTACTAAACCCCACTGGTCTTCCTACTTTGTCTTCTTCTGCTGCCTTGTCTTCTTAGCCTTCTTGTCGTGATTTTCAAGAAATTTGAGCAGTCCCGTCCAGCCACCTGGTGGATCAGATCTCCTCTCCAGCTCTGAAACAACCTTGCTCACTTTGAAGGGATCATTTGGGCCATAGACACTGATTAATTCCAGTCCCTTTCTTGCAGCTGCAAACCAGGAACACGGCAAATCCAAAGACTTGTGAATATCCGTCTTCTTGACCCTATGTTTCTGTAAAAAAACATTAGATCCCTGGAAACAAGTGGCGCAGATAAAAAAATACTTGCGTCGACCAAAGCGCAAATAGTCTTGGCCAGGTCTTCAACACATGTGACTCCAAAAGCCCAATAGTTCTCGATATCTTTGTTCTGGAGTTTCCAACTGTGTGCCTGTTCTTTTGCAGTCGCAAACTCCTCATATCTGTCTCGACGTTTGATCTCCTCACGCAGCCAGGTAAGTAATTGCTGATCCTTCTCATCATTCAACTCCATTCTCTGCCACTCCCGTTCAGGTGCAATCTTGCATGCGTAGTCCAGCGGCTTCATCTCTGATGCAGGGTAACCTTGATTGAGTGGCGCACTAGGCTCGAACAAAGTTAATTCGACAGCTGAGACATCAAGCTAGACCCAAATCATCAGTACTATAGCTACCCACCAAAATTGATAACCCGTTGAAACTTACCACTTCTATGTTGATGGCCAATTGATATTCACTGTCCAGTCGCAAGGATGTGTCTGAACTGATCGCCAATTTAAACTCGGAGCATTTGAGGACTGCAAACAATTCATACAGCTCCCCTCCAAATGGGTTCTTGCTGTTTTCCCTTACTAGAACCCTGAAGCGAACGCTGCCTGCAAATATAGGTGATCAACCTGTGAGAAACATGTAGTGATCAATTCAAGACGTACCAAGGAACTTTGCAGCAGTATTCTGCAATGCATTCAAGACCTCCAGAGAATCAAATCTTAATTCTTCATCACCGTCTCGTATATCCTTTTGAACAGGGACACAAATGCGTTGGCAGAGAGTAGAACCGTCTGCGATGTTATGTATGTAAACCTTGATTTCCTGTAGATAAAATACGAGGATTGTTTATATTCAAGGAAAATTGAAAATCACGAGCTCAAAGTAATAACGGCTCACCTGCAGCTCTCTTGTACATGATTCCTTGATGCCTGAAAGATCTCCTGGCATTTTGACATCATGTTTGTCCAGTTGCGCATCTTGTATCAATTCACGCTCGGGTGTTCGAGCTGGCGAAGCTAATTGGGAACCAGGGGGAGAGGAATCAGGTGTCAGAGTGGTGTCCTTTACGAAAGGACTATTGTCTGCAAGTAGCCTCTCCTTGATCTTCGCAGCGCTGGGCCTTTGGATGTCAAAATTAGGCCAACATTGCTTCTGAGCTTTGACGATCTTCTATGCCAAGTCAGCCGCAGTGTACTTTCGCTTAGACATTCTTGGAGGGGCCTCTGGATGATGGTGGTTAAGGTGAGACAGCATAGTGGGTGAAAGCAGACAATTGAATGGACCTGTACAGCCTTTGACAACCTATATCAAATAGTTCGATCGAAGAATTACTTGAATATTTGACTGAAGGCCCTACGAAATTCTTACCAAGTCAGTCTAGATTCAGTACAGCAGTACATGGAGGGTTTGTCTCAATTCTGACACCGTGGTATGCGTTGGAGCAGCCCTGAAAAATTATTCTCTAGTAAAAGAATGTGTAGAATAGTCAATGAACGAAGATTCTCAACGGTCATATCACAATCTTCTATGAAATACTACCATGCCTTCAGTAGAATGTTGTTGAACACGAAAGGAACGTACGATGAAATACATAGTACTATATTTTCAGTAGAATCTTTTTGACACTTACCTTGAAGGATGTTCTATGTAGCAGTACTAACCTTCAGTAGAATCTTTTTGAGAATGTTGTAGAATGCGAAAGAACATACGATGAAATAGTACTATATTTTCAGTAGAATCTTTTTGAGACTCACCTCGAAGGATGTTCCATGTAACAATACTACTTATACCTTCAGTGGAATCTTTCTTAGACTTAGCTTGAGAAGGATGTTCCTAGATATCATCTAAAGAGATAATGTATCAGGAAGCTAGATATATCTGGACACTTTCTGGTACATTTGATTGATCAGCAGACACATTTTGTTTCGAATCTATGAAAAGAAATACAAAGACCTTATTTTTGTACACATTCCGGATCATCTATCCGTTGAGCCGATATTTTTGACTGAATTGAACAAAAACATCCACTCGACGGACAGGTGATCTGGAATGTGTACGAAAATAACATAGATTCGAAATAGAACATGACCCAAAAGGCATCCAAATATATCAAGTTTCTGTTCACGCATCTAGCTTCCTGATACATTATCTCTTTAGGTATATATCTAGGCTACAAATATGCCTCATTTTGGTATGTCTATTTAGTCACCTATCCGTCGAGTGGATATTTTGGTCTTTTCAGCGTGCAGGGGCCACTGCAGATATCAGGTTCTCGCCTCTAAAATAACTTGTACTATGCCATCTTTAGAGACTTCTGCACAGCCTGCCCGTTCCCATTGCATGCTACCTTTCATCCCAGTCCCAATATAAGGGGCCCACCTTTCCCTCTGCAAGCTTTGCTTTCCCGTCATGACTTCCAACCCAAAGCAATCTGTCTGGAGCGAGTATGCCACTGAACTCAGTGCTCAGACAGAAGTTGCACAGACTAAGCTCGAAGTCTTAGCATCAACTGGTGAAAGTGCACTTCTCACCAGCCCCATTGTTGTGGATCTTCGAGCAAAGCTTAGGGCTGCCTGCCCTGACCAAGCTCAGCTATCACCCTTCAAATTGTCCACGAGTTCTTGGCTTATGTCAGTTGCCATCCAGACCTTTACCCTGGCGTCTATCCAGTCATCAAAACCAGAAGAACTGTCCTTCACACCTACAGAACTTCAAAGCAGAACCTTGTGCACAAGCTTGGGCTTGATGCTGAATCAGAAGCTGGAGAGAGACAGCGCCAAATCATCATGCAAGCCAATCCTGTGCACCTCCGCAGACTTTCTGATCCATACCCTCCTCTGGGCTTGTATGTGGCCGAGACCAGTGCAATCTTTCAAAGATGGCAAAACTATTTGAAGACAAGGAAGCTCCCGGATGAGTGGCTTCCAAGGTGCACTGCCTGTTGAGCAGGCTATGTTCTATATACGTAGTGGCAACTGCATACTTACCTGGGGATGTAGAAGTGCTTGTTAGAGTGGTTTGCTAGAGGTTAAGAGCGATGAGTGTTAAGGGAAATCCTTATTATTGTAGGGCAATCTACGAGCCCTTATATACTGTTCTAGATAGTACATGTGACTACTTATCTAAGAACTACTGATGTATAGTAAGCGTAATTAACTAGATTACTATCTAATCTATATCTAATCTAATGTTGATGGCTGCTTACTAATTCACCAATTCAACACTCCCTCTTGCGCATAAGCATAAAAGCACTATAAGCAGCCGAGGTTCATCTTCGTTATTTGAGATACGTTGTACCATGGTTCTATGATACATTGTATACATTGTATCAAGGTTCTATAATATATTATACAAAAACTCAGCTAGTATAAAACTGAAGTCCTAGTTGTGATCTAAACTTCTCGAATTTTTGTCTGCCAAGGTTCTTTGTAACATATCGGCAGGATTATCGCTTCCTTCTATGAACTTTATTGTTACGTTCTCATTTGCTACATGTTCACGAATAAAGTGATATTTGACAGCAATATGTTTTGAATGTCGTTCTGTAACAGGATTGGATGTGATGAAGATAGATCCTTGATTGTCACCATAGATATCGATAGCTTTCATCTCGATGTTAAGTTCTTTTAAAAGAGCTTTTATCCGGATGACTTGGCAACTACAATCGCTAAGTGCAATATACTCAGCTTCTGTAGAGCTTAACGCAGTTGTGGTTTGAGCTCTAGAGGCCCAGTAGAAAGTACCACGGGCTAATGTTAGGAAGAAGCCAGTATGTGACCGATGATCATTTGGGTCTGATGCCCAATCAGAGTCTGTGTATGCAGCTAAACCAGTTCCTAAAGGATCTGATTCAGTCATCTTTTTCTTGGATCCGTCATACACTAATGCGTAGTGCCGAGTACCTAAAAGGTAACGGCAAATCCAGAGAGCTTTGGCTAGGTGATCATCTGAAGGGTTTGCAGCGTGCTGTGCCATTTTGGTAATGGCGAAGGCTATGTCAGGACAAGTTCCTAACATGATGTAAAGAAGAGACCCGATGACAGTTTGGTATTTTTGTTGAAGGACTGGGTCGACTGGGGCTTTGTTCTTTATAGGATAATATCCTGCAGGTAATGGAGTAGCAGAAGCTTTCGCGTTTTGCATACCACATCGTTCCAATACCTTTTCAAGGTAGGCACATTGATCGAGATAGATTTTGCTGCCTTTCCTGATGATGTTCATCCTAAGAAACTCTTTGGCATCGCCAAGATCCCTGCATTCCCACTTCTTCATAAACTTTGTCTTTAGCTTGAGCACTAGCTGTTTGTCTGCTCCACAGAATAGGGCATCATCGACGTAGACGACGGCAACAACAATGTGACTGTTTTGATTATATACGAAGATTCCGGCATCAGAATTGATTCGTTTGAAACCAAGTTCTGCCATGGACTTGTCGAGACCTTTCCACCAAGCAAGACTGGCTTGCTTAAGTCCATATAGAGCGCGAAGTAGCCGAATCACTTTGCGTTCTTTTCCAGGTTCTATAAAACCTTCCGGTTGTTCCATGTAGATCTCTTCTTCGAGTATGCCATAAAGATAGGCACTACAAACATCGACACCTGAGATGTGCCAATTATTGAGGGCTGCCAATGCGAAGACTAGGCGCACTGTCTTGAAGCGAACAACTGGAGAGAAGACTTGATCGAAGTCTAGACCTTCAATCTGTGAGAAACCTTTAGCGACAAGTCTCGCCTTCTTACGACCATCAGTTTTTTATGACTTTCCTATTCTCAGGACGATTTACGAGTTGGAAAGTTCCGCGCCTGTGAAGTACCTCTAGCTCTTCACAGCAAGCAATTTTCCATTCCTCTTGCTCCTTATCTGGTAAGAGCAATATTTCTTGGAGTGTCCATTCACGGGGAGATTTAGAGTCAATTGCATTATTAAGCAAGAGATTTATCATCTGTACTCCCCCTTCCTGGCATAGTTGTGCCTGATCTTCTAAAAGATCATTTCTATCTGTATTAGATGCAGAATTTTCATTGTCTGATGTGGACGAGTGTGGTCTGAGACCTTTATCAGCGTCTCCTGAGTCACTTTGTCCTGTGGAACTAGGACCAGGATCCTGTGGTTCTGCTGGTTTAGCTGTCGCCATGCCTCACGTTCTCTTGCGGCTCTATCAGTGTCGCGTTTATCAGTTGCGACCTGTTTGTCTGCATCATGTGCACGCACGCCAGGGGGCCAAGTGCTCCCCTGTCTCCAAGCTTGATTAGAGTCTGGTACAAATGTTTTTGGTGCTCTCCTGTCACGTTGAGTTCGTCTAGGTGCAGGAGGCGGATTCGGTGATTGCCTTGGTCGTCTCGGAGGTGTCTGTGGAAGCTGAGGTGGTGTATCAGGTTCAGATTCAGATCTCAGAGGCGGCGTTTCTGGTGGTGATCCCCGCGGATTCTGTCTGTCAGCATCGTCATGCTGAACATCAGGTCTCCTTTTGGAAGGTGCATTGGATGGTATGTAAAAATGCTCGTCTTCATCTTCGCTGAACATTTGAGGAGTATCCTCATTAGGATCATTAGGAATGTCTTTCAATGTTATAGGAAGTTGTTTTGAGTTTGTTGTGCTTTTGTCACATCAAGGAAACAGAGTCTCATCGAATACTGCTTGTGGTGCAATAAATTTTGCATTGTTCTTTCTCATGAATAGATCACCATGTCCACCAGGGGCTGGACCAAGATAGGTCATAAGTTCTGTTTTGGAAGCGAGTTTGTTCTTTCGAATTTTCGCTGGAACGTAGACATACGCTCCGCAGCCAAGTACACATAAGAGCCTGTTCGGTAAAAATCCGATCCAAATACGACTCAGATCGGACAGCGGTCAGGTCACATGACCGATCCAAATCCGGTTGTCACAAATGGGTCACAGACGCGTCAGACAAGTAGATTATCGATAAACTTGTAGATTACTCGTTGTCCTTGTACTCTATCCTCTTCAATGGTCTCTAGTCCACCTAAACGTGCCAGTGGCTCTCGTAAAAGCTCTCGCAAGCACACTTCCAGGGCAAATGGCCGAAAAGCTGCCATTCTAGGCAGTGCACTTGGTGTGGCTGCTGTTGCAATGGTATTGGGTCAGCGTGCAGCTCCCGAACCAAAGCATACTTCTATTCTGACTGGTGAAGCCTGGTGGGGGAGCTCTTGAAGGGCCATGATAGTAGATTTCAAGAACAGCTGGGGTGTACAAAGTATGTCTTTCGACGGCTGAAAAGAGAACTAGAGCACTTTGGTCTGCAACCAAGCAGATATGTCAGCTTGAATGAAAAGCTGGCTATATTTCTTCACCTTGGGCGCACTGGGCATAGCTCTAGAATGATGCAAGAGCGATTTCAAAGGAGTGGTGATACTATTTCCAAGTGAGTCTCCTTGTCCTCAAGGATTCTATATATATGTATTTTTTACACAGATACATCTACGAAGTTCTTAACATTTGTGTTGGGGAATTCTACACTCGCTGGGTCCAGCAACCTTCTGATGCTACTCCCACCAAGATTCTTTCAAAGTCTAACATATACTCTCCCTATTTCAACGACTGTCGAGGGAATATTGATGGATCCCATTTTGATGAATGGGTTTTGGCTGAGAAAGTTGATAGCCATCGGGATAGAAAGGGTCGGGTCAGTCAGAATGTACTTGTTGCTTGTGATTTCGATCTCAAGTTTACTTATGTTCTACCTGGTTGGGAAGGAAGCGCTGCTGATGGTGCTGTGTGGGCAGATGCTCGGCGTACAGATCTCTTCATCAAGCCAGGAACTTATCTACTGGCTGATGCAGGATTTCCCCTGTGTGATGCGCTATTGACACCATACCGTGGTGTGCGATATCATCTTAAAGAGTGGGCTCTTGGTGGTGGGCAGCAGTAAGTGATATATTTGTATTTACCTTTTCTTCTGCTTATAAATATATAGGCCTCACAACAAAGAAGAGCTGTTCAACCTTCGTCACGCAAGACTTCGTAACGCCGTTGAGCGCATTCTTGGTGTTTTCAAACGCCGATTTGGGCTTGTTAGCGGTGTTTCTGAATATCCAGAACAGACGCAAATCAAGTTCATATCTGCCTTTGCCGCAATCCATAATTTTATCCGTGTTCATGAGCCTCGAGACTCCACTCCTTCAGTGTATGAGATCGGGATTGATGGACAACAACACATGCAAGCAGCTCATCGAAATGTCAGTACTGGTGGTGGTGAGCTTAGTGGACCAGCCACGACAGCAGAGCAGCAGAGGGCAAGGGCACGGCGTGATGGTATTGCTCAAAGGATGTGGAATGATTATCAGGTGTATTTGCAGACTCGTGGTTAGGCAACATTAATTTCATTCAGAAAGTATGGTACTTAAAATCTATCTACAAAGTATGAATTAAATGGCTCTAGAAGTTAAAGGAGTAAGAACAGAATAGCACAATCAAATGTAATCAATATCAACAAGCTCATCTAACAGGTAACCTGTTCGTGTCTCCTTGTCGCTGATGCTAAGAAAAGTGTCAGCAATATCGACTTCCCTCCGAAAGACACGAAGAACTTTGCGTTTGCTGTCAGGCGAGAAGTCAGCGTCCTCCTCCAGCAATGCAATAGCTTTTCGTCGACGTTTGGGTGTAGGTTCATTAGCTGCAAGTCCACGGCCAATACTATGGAGACCAGAGGCAATATCACCGAGTTGATCCCCTTTACCACGTTTCTGACTCTTCGGTGGAGTGAAAGGATCACTGTCAGCACGGAGACGTTTGCGGGCAGGAGTGGAGATGGGGACTGCTGTGGAAACAGAGGCGAGAACTGTAAGGTTACTGTTACTTGATGGCTAAAGACATGAAGATGAGAATGAGTTAGATAAAAGTAATGAAAAGACTCACAGGGGGTGCAGAAGCTGGAGGAGTTGAAGGCCAATCAATCAACTCTTCCTGTGATTGGGAAGGCTCAAGAGGGAGCACCACCTGTGAACCAGTGGATGATGGCTGCGATGAAGGTTGGGAAGCAGTACCAGCACGAAAGACATTGTCCCCAGTGGCAATCTTGCCATCAACGAGGATGAACATGTCATCATACCAAGGAAAAGGTGTTGTGCGCCATTTTGAATCATCAGGGAATTTCTGTAAGATAATAAGCAAGGAAAAGGAATAGACAATTATCATAACCTACCTCAAGATGGCGGTCCCACCATTCATCAGTCGCTACAACCATCTGCTTCTGTTCATCCCAACCAAAGCCTGAAGCTTTAGTACGTATATAATGGACTGTTTTGTACTGAGCCTTCAACTGCATAATAGTTAGCAAGAGATATATGCGAGAAAGCCAATGTTGAAAAGTACATACAGTACCATACTTGTCTGAGCACTTCTTTGGGTTCTTCTCGGCTCCCTCTTGTGAGCCCTCAGCAATGATACATTTACTGACAGTGGTCCAAGTGTCTGGTTTCCAACCGCTCTGTGATTGGTTGCCTTGGGCCTTCTGGTTCTTCAACTCGTCTATCATGATGTCCACATCACTGTTGGACCATTTCGCCTGCATGAGAACTAAAAGAGTGACCACAGGTGGGTGATTTTAAAGAAGGACAGGGCGAGAAAAAGGGAAGAAAGGAAGAAAGGGTGTACTGCAGCACGCGTGACACTACCCCGACCTTTTACCGAACGCGCCACATTTGGGCCGAGTCTGACATCTGTCCAAGCTGTCAAAATTGCAGTTTTGTATTGATTCGATCCGGATCGTATTTTTACCGAACAGGCTCTAAGTGATCCATATGAGGCTTTTTCTTTTCCAGAACTTCATATGGTGTTATCCAGTCATGTCGCTGCATTGGAGTGCGCATATACAAATATACTGCATGTGTAACACAAAATTCCCACCAGCTATCAGGAAGACACGCGTGTTTGCGCATTGCCTCAGCTTTGTCCATTATAGTGCGCATAAGGCGCTCAGCACGACTATTTTGTTGGGGGGTGTATGGTGCGCTTTGTAGGATCTTGATGCCTTTGTCTTTCAACATTTCTATGAAGGCACCTTTGATATATTCTCCCCCTGCATCAGACATCCATTGTTCGACTTTAGACTTGTATTGATTCTCCACCATGGCGAGCCATTGGCGAGTTACATGTACTGGCGTTTTCTTATTGTTCAACAGAAAGGCCCATGCGTTAGATGTAAAGTCGTCCAAGAAGATTATCATGTAATTGAATTTGTGGTATGATTCAGTGGGGAATTCTTTGAGATCTGAATGGATTAATTCAAAGGGACGCGACACCCATCTTTCTGATGGTGGGTAAACTCGTTGTGGTGTTTTACCTTTGAGACATCCACGGCAAATAGGTGGTTGTAAAGGAATATTGAATTCTGGCCAGCCGTCGGTATGTGTTCGAAGATGTTTGAGAACATCACGAGAAGGGTGACCAGCGTGTTGATGTGCTAAGTCAAAGTTGATTTCGTAAATCATAGTGTCTGCCAAGGAGGCGACATCAGTTTTGGTATGAGGAAGATAGTAAATAGTATCTTCTGGTGATCGTTTGGTAAATGTCAACCAGTGACGATGCATTAATTGTCCATCTACATCTGTCATTTTGTCATGCTTCATCAGCATGATCATTTTGTCTGATCCTGATTGTAGGAATGTGCCAAGTGACAGTAACCGTTGATTTAGATTGGCAACATAGTAAACAGGGGCAACTTTGAAGTAGCGAGATCCCTGTTGTATGATGACAGTACCAGCGGTGTTGGTTTTGGTAACTCCATTTGCAGTTTGAATGGAGATTGGATCTACTTTATGTGACTCAACAAAGTCGGTTAAGTCAAAAGTATAATGACCAGATGCTCCAGAGTCGAGTAACCAGGCATTATCATAATGTTTCTGGTTGATGAGAGTATTCTTTCCCTTGCAATTCACACAAGATGAATAATAAGTCCCACAGGGACATAATATATTTGGTACATTATAAATAGAGGGGCTAATAGAGCCCAGAGGAGCGGTATGTATTAATATATTACAAGCATGTGATAATAATAAATCACATGCGACCGGGCTCATCATCTGCACTGTATGTGATGTGTCAGATACTCTATTCACAATGGAAGAGAAAGAGGGTGCGGTGTACCTCCTCCTCGGAGTCAGACCCAAGGGAGATAACGTCCATGTCTGGAGGTCCGGCATTGAGTCGGCATCCCTGCACTGCGGGACGTGGAGATTTCCTCGAATAACGGGGTCACCAACCGTGCTTGACTCCACCCCGATGAATTGGAGGCGCTCATTTGGTTGAGGTCCCCATTTATTTCCTCGAGGCCCTCGTTGTACTCCCTGTTGAACTCCCCCGAATACCACCTTTGAGTCATTTCGTCGGTGATCATATGCAGATGCTCCTTGAGCATTTTGCGGTTGGGGTCGACGTTCTCCTTGTCGGAATCCCCCATATCGACAAGACTGGCCTCCCACATTCTGAGGCGCTTGGTTGACTCCTCCTTTTCCATCTCGAACTCTTCCGAGTTCATACTCCCCACGTTGGAAACGAGGCTGTCTGACAGTCTGTCCATCTCCTCAGCCATTTCGGCGTCGTCGTCCGTTCCCACACACTTGTCGTGTTTCCACCCGAAGTTATTCCATGCCTCCTCTTGCTGTGGAGTACCCCAGTTGGTGGCACCCCAACTGTCGGAAGTGGATTGGCCATCGCGGATGGCGAACCAGTGGTTGTCATCATGATTGGGATTGGAATCGGTGTGGGAGAAGGTATAACCAGGAGGGTAGGGGGCAACGAGGTTTTGCCAATAGTATCGTTCCATAAAAGAATGACCATTGGAGATGTTAGAGGAGACATGTGTGCTAGTTCAAGGTCTTTGAGGAGCTCACCAGTTGGCTTAATCCCATTATCATGAGTGGTTTTAAAGGCATTCTGGACAGATGAGAAAAATCCGTCAAAAAAGAATGGTTTACGCACATCTTTGGTAGAGGGCTCTGTGACCGTAATGGTTGGAGTTTCCTTCAAGAACTTTGCCGCATGTATGACATGTGAGTGTCCTAACTTAATACGACCCATACTCTGGGCTTGTTGCTTCTGGTGTGTTTGTTCATCAGCGCGTTTTCCGTGGCCTCGCCAGTTGCCATGTCCTCGGCCTTTGCCTCTCCAGGCGCTGCTGCCACCTTTATGGTGCTGCTGCTGCTGTTCCTTAAAGACAGGAGGTTTGCATTTGCATTTGATCGCCGTAATTTTGGTTGCGTTGGTGGATTGAGGTTTCTTTCTGCCACGAGCCTCCCAAGTATTAACGACATGAGTTCGGAGATTATCGAGTGTCTCGTGTTCAAAATCGTCAATATCGTCCTGAGTGATTTTGTTAATGATGTAGGCATAGATGTCAGGAGGGAGTTTGTTGACAACAATCATGAATTGGAGATACATGGGGATCTCAGTGTTTTCACCTGCATTAGTGATACAGGTTAGGTACATTTTGATGAGATCAATTGCAGCACCGGGATGAGCGTTATGTGGGATCTCGACGTTCATGGCCTGTTTGAAGTTCTGAAAGATTTCAGCTGCTCCAGGTCTACCATAGAGATCTTTGAGTGTGTCCCACATGACTCTAGTGGTGGTGATATTTTCGATTTTGGCACCGATAGCTTGAGTGACACGGAGTTTGATGACACCCATGGCTTTGTCGTTGTCTTTTTCCCAATCAGCAACATTACCACTAGCAGCAGCAATGAAGTGAGGAGAAGAAACTCCACTACCAGTGTCAGATCCTTCTTCAGTGGCTGCTGCAGCGGCGGCGGCAGCAGTAGTGCCGCCAGTAGTTCCGGCGGGAGCTGTGGGAGGAGCCAGTACAGGAGATGTGGATCCGACGATCTGGATTTCTCCAGGTTTGAGGGTATTGAGGACATAGGCGATGCCCTGAGATTGGAGCCAAGATTTGGACTTGCTGGCCCAAATTGTGTAATTAGGTCCAGTGAGTTCTGGAACGGTGGACATAAAGCTTGATCCGGAAGACATTTTAAATGTGATCTGGGGATGTAATCAAACTGTCAGCATAACATCCTATATGCAAGATAAGCGGCGGCATTAAGGATGCACCATGAAAAATTAAAAGCTGCGGCTAGTGCGCTTATGACAGTGATTATCCCCGGTGTGCATTATACCAGCTTGCAGCCTTATAGGCGCTACTGGGCACATACAGCAGCCATGAAGGCGCATGTAAAGAACTTCTGCCATGGAGGGCGATGTTCAAGCAGCCACAGGGGCGCTACCAGGTATTACACAGTCTAGGACTTGCTGCCAGTAATGGTGCGATGTCCTGGGCTTGTGGGGCCCATAACCTGTTGAGCAGACTATGTTCTATATACGTAGTGGCAACTGCATACTTACCTGGGGATGTAGAAGTGCTTGTTAGAGCGGTTTGCTAGAGGTTAAGAGCGATGAGTGTTAAGGGAAATCCTTATTATTATAGGGCAATCTACAAGCCCTTATATACTGTTCTAGATAGTACATGTGACTACTTACCTAAGAACTACTGATGTATAGTAAGCGTAATTAACTAGATTACTATCTAATCTATATCTAATCTAATGTTGATGGCTGCTTACTAATTCGCTCCTGGAGGAGAAAAGGCTGCAATTCCATCTGGGTCCTACTGAATCTGCCATCTTCTATGATGCCAGCACTAGCAAGTGACTTTTACCACTCTTATTTGGGCATTTTTTGCTCAGCGCGCTCACCAGGTGGACTGATTGGATTTGTGTTTCGTAACTGGTCAGGGGATGAAGAATTAGTTAGCTATGTGAATGGAGTTGTCATTGAGGCTGTTAAAGCTGCAACTAGTGTCCGCGCAAGTTTCATTATTCACTGCCATTTTCAGGGGATAATTCATGACATTTCTTATAGAAAGAGGACACTGGCAGCATTGTTATTGCTGGATGGAGTGCAGGATCCTGCAGTGCTTCCGTCTTTGACTGGGCCAATAATCTCCACAAGAAGAGCATTTCCGACTCTGAACTTTTCAACATTCGCTACCGCCAATCTTCCATATTTGCAGCTTTCTGGAACCTCTGCCTTAGTGGCCTCCCTCAAGAGGTCCTCAATGACTTTGAAAGCTGGCGCAGATGGATCCAGCTATTCGCTGGGGTGGCCATGAGAACACATACTCAATTGACTATAAAGACCAGACTCTCACTTTCAGGGGTGCAACAATGGCTCCCCCATGTGGTGTATTCACTGCTAACTATAGTTGGTGCGCCCTGCTCATCTAGTACCTTTTTATTTACTCAATTAAATTAGATACATTCACTTTGAGGACCACCCTCATCGCTGGGGAGTCGCATGGGCCACTTATCGCAAACCTGGCACCCAAGGAGGATTATTCTTCTATTCTTGTTATGGTATTCGTGTCTCCCCTGCCACTGACACTACCCACAGTTGGCTCCCCAACGAGGCTCACAGAACTGCACTACCAGATGTTAATCCCCTGAAGTTGTTCAGTCTGGGATGTCTTTTGTCACTTCTAATCACATTGGCAGAGCATTTGAGAAGCATATCCACAGTCAACTCAGTGCACAGCAGCTTCAGGAGGAGTGGGACAGGGCTAGGATTCAAGAAGAGGTTGAGGAATACTCAGAGTTGCTAGAAGAAGATTTGGGCTTTTGAAAGGAAGCAACTAATCACTGCAGTGCTGTAATTCACTAAATACTTTCTTGTGCTTTGACTTCTTGCAACTAGTCACTGCAGTGCTGTAATTCACTAGCTATTTTCTCGTCTATTGACTTCTCAAACCTTAGAACATAACCCTCTTGGCACTCAAGTCAAGACACAGTGATGATACTTCATGCTGAGTTGTCCAATAAAACTTCAAGCAGTTTCAGAAAGTATTCTTGACCTCGAGATTAGGACTACGAGATTGCTTGACTCGGAATTGCTCTCTTTTTTTTTTTTGCTGACTTAAGTACCTTAGTCCGAGCAGAAGGGTGTAAGATCATCACGCAGGCTGGATGCAAGACTTGCTCATCCAATTTCCGTTCACATGGACAACACTCAAAATGATATCCAACAAAGTTCCTGGCTATGGGGTAGCAGTCGTTTCTAACCCTGAGTTTTTCGCGCGTCAGACTTTATACTTGAGTGATTTCATCTTTGTAGGTCTTTCTACCACTAGGTGAGTACAACCTACTTCCTACGTCCTGCTCCCCTCAGGCTGCTCCCCGTCTTCCTCCTGTCTTTACTAGAGCTATGTCATGCCACCCTGAGAGGTAGGTCACTAAAATGTGAACTAAGACAGCGCACAGCGTCCTGGACACTGCATGTGTGTTGTGTGTACCATCTGGAGGGGTATAAGAGATGTGTACAGAGAGATGAGCAATCCACACACTCAATCTTGCAGTCTGTTGCACTAGCTGTGCATAGCATCCTAGTTTGACAGGCTGTACTTGAACCAGTTGCTGTACCTAGCATCGTGGACGCTACAGAGTCCGCTTTGTATGCGGACCATATAGTGTACTAAGATCATATGTATTAAGTTGCCCCCATTGTCTGTAGCATCCCAGATGCTACATGAATGCAAGATTTACCCTGTGAAATAGTATGATAAAATGACCCCAATATATGCATTCAGACAATTGTAATTGGGGTGTATTTTAGTCGCTGTACATAGCATCGTGGACCGTTTTGTACACGAACCATATTATATACTAAGACCGTTGTCTGTAGCGTCCGGGACGCTATGGGATGGCTCTAAAAACATTTCAACAGAAAATGACATGTTTTAATTCACCGGATGTGTGGCAACCTGAGTGAATTAATTAACATATGCAGTCAAAGACCACAGTGATCCTTCTCTGTCATGGTAGCGTCTCGGACGCTTGTGGTACTGTGTGATATATGGTGACCTGCTCACAGAGGTGTCCTGGACACTGCGTGAGTGCTTGATGTATCATGTGAAACTAGTATCAGTGATAGTCCATAGCGTCCTGGACGCTATGGGATGGCTCTGGACATCACTGACCCCGCCATTCTGGAATTTCTACCATGCGAACCACTAACCTACTATTATATCAAGTCCTACTATGATAGAATCCCTGTTATGATGGCCATTGTGATGGCTAGCGTAACTATAGGAAAACATAAGTATGTATGTGAGGCTACGCTAATACAACTAGTGCATAAATGCAACCCACAGGCTAGAGCAGACCTCTTCAACGTTGTCCTCAACCCAAGCCCACAGCTTCCCAAAAGTCCGAGCCACTTCCAAAAATGCCTGTGGTAGCCATCAACGACACTTGCGCACTAGATATTCCAGTGATGTGCCTGTAAGTAAAACCTACAGAAGCAGAAATACCAGGAATAATTCGTTTAAAAGCATACTGATAACCTGTATGGGTGCTGTCAGTCATCAAAAGCTAAAGTCAATGACAGAAGCTGACGACTCACAATTTTGTTAGGAGCAGTAGGATGCATACAAGATAGACATACTGGGATATCTTCCAGTTTGGCCGAGATTCTGGCGGGGTACATTCGAAAATGCCAATTGACACTCCTTTGGACATATTTGACTGCCAGAAACAAAGGAGAGTTGCAGGTACTTTGTGGGATGCCTCAGAGCAGGATTAACACTAGAGTGTTGACATACTTGAATTTGAGGGCCAGGACACAGTGTCGACGAAGTTATTTGCGAAGATGGTTTGCAGTGCAAAGCATCATGTGACTCTGACCAAGGAAGAGGCGATACATATTCTGGCTACTGCAGAGTGCACAGAGAGCCACGAATCAATACGACAGAAGTCCTAGATAGACGTCGGGAATGAAGGAAGGAACAGCTTCACGGTTAGTCTGGAACAGGAGGATCTTGCATGCTTGGCTCTTAGGTGTTTTGCGTAGTTAGAAAATTGCTGGCGGAACGCATAGTTGTGAGCTTGAAGTTTGATGTTTCCTATTGTAATGCGTAGATAAGAAAAGGAAGCGTCAGCTGAAGCCAAAGTCGGTATACAGAGACGTATGAATGTAAGAACTTGCCTATGAACAGTTTGATGTGATACCAAAGACGAAAGATAGAGAGAACAAGAACCCCCTGAGCTCATTAGTAAGATAGGTATACGCTAGAATAGCAATCATTACACACCTGGATCATTTCCTGCGATTTCTACCTCCAAAACCACTTGAAAAGCGCTGACATACATATGTCTGTACAATGCACATACATCTATGATGGGAACGAGAGGAAGTTGACCCGTTGGGACACTTCCATTAAATTTCCCTAGTACAAGAAGGAATTGTGGCAGTGGGACGTCGCAAGAGTCCGAGCAGAGCCGCTTGTAGGCCTGAGGAGCAGAACTGGAGGTGTCTGGATGATCCGGTTGAAGGTGAGGAGTAATCTTGCCAATTTTTGATCCCTATAAGCGACAAAATGCACTTCTTGAGGTCCAGGGGTCTTGATGAAGAAGCTAGACTGGCAGAAAGTGAAGGATAGACTGATGTGAGAATTACTTGGTGGAAGAAGGAAGAGGACGCGACTGTAGCGGATTTGTCCGGTTTTGGACTCCACCCCTATCTCAAGTACCCTGGTCTATCTCTCTAGGTATAAATACTTAGCCTGCTTGTATTTTCGAGTCCTTAGTTCTACCTAAAGACAGCTTACAACTGTTCTCGAAGCGTGTGAACTCTCCATGTAAGGATCTCAACCTTACATATTTTGAACAGCCCAACAGCTATCAAGACAAAACTCTAGAAACTCGTTTATATCTCTCTCGGTACCTAGCTTCGAAGACCTGGACATCATCGGCTGATCACTGTCTGACATTCCTCTTCGACGCTATATCTCTCTCTCAAATCTCTGTTATATTCTTCATCTCTTGTTTCTATGGCTTCTGGTACTCATTACAATCTGCGCAGCACCGTTAAGGCTACTGCTGAGGCTGATAACCTCGATACCCATGAGTCCTCAAGCCCGTATACTGTTACTGACCTCTCTTCATCCATTAGTAACCATAATTCCTCAACCGTTTTACCCTCCGCAAGTGCTCCTACTCCAGTGGGAGGCATACGCGATGAACGTGTTGCTGCGAAATCCTTCAGGGATGCGGCTGCATTTTCTGCCACAGCAATGGGTATTTTACCTGCTGATGGTGCCCATCAGTCAGCCGAGTTTGCTTCCGAGCATGCTGTGGCAGCTGTAGGGAAGCCAGTAGTGACAGGTACCAGTATTACCAATACTGTACCTTTAGCCCAGGAAAATAGATTTTCAGTGCCTGGAAGTTTTGATACCCCTGAGCTTATCACGGACGATGACAGAGGGTCTTGGACCACCGTTGTTCATCGTCGTTCCCATCGTGCACGTAGTCTCGATGACTTGAGGTCCAGAGACATGAGTACTGAGTATGTAGATACCCCAAGTAAGAGGGGGTTATCTACTGAGCAAACTGCTACCATCTCGGGAGCAGAAAGGTCCATGACAGCTGAACAATTAGCTGCCGTCGACGCACGTAATGAGAAAGTTAAAGTCTTAAGAGACTTACTTGTGCAAGATGACACGATCTCCTCTGAGAAGGAGAATTTGGAGCCTTCCTATGTTGGTAAAGGTAAATTCGTTGATAAGAACAACGAAATTATGGATGACGAGCTAGATCTCGAGAAGCAATGACAGGCTATTCTTGAGTGGAATCAGATGCAGGACGCCACACTGAAGAATGAACGTAGCAAAGAAGCTACTTTGAAGAACGTTCAGGTGAAGGAACCTGAATCTGTTAGCTTGGATAGCTCTGAAGTGGTGTTCGTAAGAAAAGACACCACAAAAGAGCTAAGAAATCTTCTAAAGACAAGAAGGTTAGGAAAGAACCCATGTCTTATCAGCGTAAGGTGGATAAACTTACGCGTGGAGATTTGAAGTCCAAGTCGAAAGACATTCACAAACGCGACGTTACCCCAATGAATCAACTTCCAGGTAATAGTCGTTTAGCTCGTTTGCTTGGTAACAAAAAGTCTAAAAGCAAGACTAACCGTTTGCACAAGCAAAAGAAGAAGAGTTCAAAGAAGAAATCGCGCAAACGCCACGCGCGTAAAAAAACCTCTAGTTCAGATGAGGATTCCTCCGACTCGTCGAGCGGCTCGGATAATGAATCCGAGTCTTCAGATAGTAGCTCATCGTCTTCCAGTGAGAGCGAAGAGTCAAGCTCATCGACTAGTACAGACATATCGGACCATTCATCATCGAGTTCAGACTCGTCCTCGGACTCGAGCGATTCGGATTCTTCGGATTCAAGTTCTTCAAGTTCTTCTTTAGACGATCAACGTAAGAAGAAGAAGAGGAAATATTCGAAGAAAAGAAGGGGATCAAGAGAAGCAAGTGCTTCCTTGCTCAAAAACCTCGCACCTACCATTTATGATGGTACTCCTGACTTAGAGAGATTTGAAGCTTTTGTTATGGAAGCTTCAGAATGGATTAAGGCAGGAAAGGTGCCTGAGAACCAACAGTGCTATGTAGTATCTTGACGCCTATCCAGGATCGCTGAACAGTGGTTTTGGCAGAAGATCGGTGCTGAACATTCTAAGTGGGAACTTGGAGATCTCTATGCAGAGATGTTCAATTATTGCTTTCCCCTCGACTTAAGTGATCAGCAGTGTGCTAAGCTGCGCGAGTTCTGTCAAGGGAGTAAACGTGTAATTGAATATGTACACGAACTTACCTTATTACTTAACTTAATGGGTGGTGCGAGAAGACGCGACCAAGTTATTAAGTTATGGGATGGGTTACGCCCTGAAATTCAGATGGAATTGCGTTGTAAAGACTTTGATAAGATGGTCCACAAATGGGATGAAATTGTCAAAGCCGCTGAACGAATTGAGATTGCTTATCTCGAGCAGCGTCGTAACCATGCTAAGAAAGCACAAGACGACAGTGGCAAACCCAGTGGTTTGGCTAAGTCGGAAGGGCTAAAGAAATTGGGGAAACCAAATTTCAGAGGAAAATGGAAGAAAGAGAATAATAACTCACCTCCTGCTCCAGTTCCAATGTTGTCCTCAAGTGCCACATTTAATGGTACTCAGAAACCTCAGAATAACCCAAGTGCTGGAGGGCGTAATAAGCCGTCAAATCAAAATAGAAGAGCACCTGGGAACCATTCTGAGGCTTTCCACAAGAAAAAGGCTGAAATGAAAGCTAAGGACTTATGCTTCAAGTGCGGTAACCCCGGACATTTCAAAAGAAATTGTCCAGAGAACAACACTGTTAGAGCAAAGAGAAGAGGTCCTCCTGGACGATTCTCAAACAATATTGCATCCAGCAGTGCTAGATTCGAACTGAAAAGTGAAGAGTCAGCAGATTTGGATAGTACCACGCAACCAGGTTTATCCATTTCGATGATGAGTTTTGAATTGTTCGACTCACCTACGGATAAATTGTCTGAACCCACTGAGAGTATCGACGATACTTTCAGCTGGAATAGCGATCGCACAGAAATGCCCACACTACAAGAGGTTTCCGATTCCGAGGATGAATACATGTCTGATGACATGTCTTCTGATAACTCAGAAGCATCCTTTGAGGATCTTGGACTTGAAGTAGTCAGCATGGACACGCATTCAGACGCATCTGAGGATGAAGAATGGTTAGGGCCTGAGTACTTATCTGAATATATCAGAGAGTACTTACCGGTCCCTGACCTGGCAAGCAGAAACTTTGCATGAGAATACAATCCTGAAGAGGAATGGTTGACTTGTAACGATGGTCGACTAATGTATTCGTGGGTGAGCGAGGCGAAAGAAGTCTTTGGATACCCAGACACTGATTACTCCAACTTCTTTTTACACGGAAAAATCGACTCTGAATGGAGGGTCGATGAAGTCGGAGACATGATCGCCGCCGCTGCTAGACACATTTTGCACCACTTCGCTCCATACCCAGGAGACGAGTATAGGTGGGGAAGTCATCAATCAGATAGAATTCAAGTGTATCGTTACAGCGATGAATTCTACAGTATTGATGATATTGAGTCAGAACAAGGCATTACTCTTGTTCCTATTCATCTGCTATTGAATGAAAATTTTCAATTAGCTTCCTGGTATGCTAAGGCTAGAGCTAAACAACAAGCTTTAACTTACGATAAAGCTAAATGGTCATCGCGAGACAACTCAATAGGTGACGTATTTGCAAATGGTCTGCGATTTTGGTTATCGTTGGGTGAACACAGGTACCCAGAGAACGAGGACACTGAAATCATCCCTATCTCCTTGAGATTCCAAGTATGTCAGTACTATGAGAACCCTGAGAAATATTCCATATTCGATAATGTCGAAGGAATTTTCGGGGATATCACTTGGGAAAAGATCCTAGACCCCAGATTCAATGCAATTGAATGGTGGATGAATGTTCTTCGAGAAGAAAATGAGTCTCGTCAATTAATCATTGACGAGTGGGAGCGTGAAGACGAAATTTGTCGGTTCTGTGAGCGTTGTAAACAAGAACACCACGATCAGACTCACCTTTGGATAGCCCAAAGACAGAACGATCCTCTAGCTCGTGTGCTAGAGGAGAACATTCAGAACAGTCCTCCATTCTTTCTGAATGGGAAACCTTCTCCATTTGCGCAAATCATGGCATGGACCACGAAAGATGGTCAACGTGTAGAATTCATTGATCACAAAGTTAGTCTTGAATGGGCATTTACCAGAGAAAACTTAATGATTCCAGAATTTTGTCCAGGAAAAATCTGGGCCATGGCGAGACAGGACATTGAGGATCTCGACATCTCGGTGCTGAATTTTGACTATCCAGCCATGGGAGACACATTAGCAGATGCAGCAGCAGATAAGCTATGTCGTTGGGTGCACGTCGATGGAGAGTTTCCTCGGACAGACTCGGACGAGCAGTACTTAGTGTACCAACATCCGAGTAGACAGGATGTTTATACCATTGAAGACACTGTCAGAGAATTCAAAGTTGATGTTGCTAAAGGTCAATTATTGAATAAGTGGTTTAACTTACCTGAATGGTATAAGAAACGTGTTCAACGCGCTGAGGAAGCTTTGATCAATAGCTTGAAGGGTCCTATCAAATACGAATTTCTACCAAGATTATTTAATGAACCTTTGGATGAATTCATGCGCGAACTCGACCAACGCATGCAGTATTCAGACACATACTTACACCTTTTAGAAGGTCAATTGCAATGGGAAGAACGGAATGGCTTTGCTCACTTTGTTTCCATTGCAGGGATATATGTCGAGCCAAAGACATTTCCAGGAATACAACGAACAGCCAGAATTGTTCGTCAAATAGGTCGTTTAGTGCCTAAGCCTATTGTGATTGTAGTCAAGATCAATGGACAACCGTGTCATGCATTGATCAACTCAGGTTCACTTGGTGATTTTATATCTACACAAGTGGCAGATCAGCTAAAACTGAAGAAGTACTTGGGAACACCCTTACCTCTGCATTTAGCTGTTCAAGGATCTCGTTCCAAGATCCTATGTGGCACTGAGGTTAATTTCCAGTACCAAAACATCAATTGTGACCACTGTTTCGATGTGGCAAACCTATCTGGGTACGATGTGATCCTAGGAACACCCTTTATGTTCTCACATAAGGTGTGTATAGGTTTGAACCCAGCTACCATCGAGATCGGCAGCTGGGAAGCGCTTCCTATTGAAGGGGAGAATGTGGCAGAGGTCAGAACTCACGCTGTAGGTATAGAAGAACGTACCTTAGAGTCCGCTAGGGAGGAATTACGCGCCTATGCAGAACCCATCTGTAAAGGAGCAGCAGATACTCCACTACCCCCTTTACGAGCGATTAATCACACAATCCCTTTGATTGATGAGGATAAAATTTATCCTTGGCAACCTTCTCAATGCCCCGAGGCATTTCGCGAACAATGGGATTTAAAACGTCGTGATTATTTAGCTACAGGACGCTGGCTAGTTACAACGGCTGGTAATACGAGTCCTATGATGCTTATACCTAAATCTGCAAAACAAAGAGATCAATTATGAACAGTCTTTGATCTGTGAGAAAGGAATAAGAACATATGAAAGATAGCGTCCCCTCTACCCAATATCGACGCTATTACGCGTCGAGTGGCCCGCCACAGCTTCCGAAGCATCATAGACAGCAAGAATGCATACGAACAGATTCGTATCATCCCTGAACATGTCTCTCGATCCGCATTCTCAACACCGGATGGTACCATGGTTAGTCAAGTGTTACAAATGGGTGATTGTAATGCAGGTGCTACGTACCAAGCCTTGATGAATCACATCTTTGCACCATTAATAGGCGTATGCATGGACATATACCTTGACGACATAGTAGAGGATCATGTCAAACATGTCAAAATGGTAATTGATATCTTAAGAAAAGAGAAACTATACCTGAATGGAAAAAAGTTGAATTTTCTTGCGGAAGAGTTAAAATTACTGGGACAAATTATCGATGATAAGGGCATTCGGATGGACCCCGAAAAGGTCGAGTCCATCGCGAACTGGAAGGTACTGACGACTAAGTCGTTAGTCTCCGGTTTCCTCAGGGCAGTAGGTTTCCTTGCAGACGACTTGCTGTGTATCCGTGGTCCAATGGGTGTCTTGCATGCAATAACTGGCTCAACCGTGCCATTTCAGTGGACCTATACGGAGCAGAGAGCTTTTGACAAAATAAAACAGACGGTTCAAAAGCTTAGGGATCATTCGAGAATACCGTTGGATTACTCACCAACACGAAAACTGATATGGTTGGTCACCGACGCTAGTGCTGCTAGCGTCGCAGGCGTCGTCAGCCAAGGAGATGAGTGGAAGACAGCTAAGGTAGCTGCCTTCTTCTTGGCGAAGTTGAACTCAGCACAACAAAATTACGCTGTTCATGAACTTGAAATGCTTGCGGGTCTCAAGTCGATGCTGCGACATCGAGACGTCCTTCAAGGAGTTAAGTTCACGTGGGTAACGGACCACAAGGGTCTAATCCATTTGCTCAACCAAAAGGATTTGAGTGGTCGTCAGGTGCGTTGGATGGAAAAGATGTCGGAATTCGATTTCAAAATCTTATATGTCCCTGGGGAAGAAAACGTGTTATCAGACGTGTTGTCTCGTATATATACAAACGACGCACCTGGTACTGTTAGATCCAACACCGAATACACCTATTTTGATGATAGTTTTGACAACGAGAGCCTACAGGCTCATGGTGTTACTATGCCATTGAAAACGGGTATTGAAGCGGATGTTGCGCGCAGAGGAGGTCGGAAAACTGCTGAACCTGTGGAAACCGGTCTTCCTGAGACGTCAAAGGAATTTGCGAAACGTATGAAGGATTTTGTATGCATAAAAGGTCCACGACGCGTCCAGGAGGGCGTGAGTACTAATAGCCAACCAAAAGCAAGTACTTCTGCGCAAACTCTGGTTATGGAATCGGATTTTCATTTGGCCAGGGACCCAATGGGTCCAGATAAAGCCAATGAAAAGGAGAAAGCGTCCGAGAAGCTGTATATTCGGATACCAGCTCAACGCAAGTCTCAAATGACGGCTGACATTGAACCGGTAATTAATCGGAATCCGGTAATTCAACCGGATAGCCGATCCGAATCACAGCCATGCGAGGACGCGTCAGACGCATCCCTTCTCTCAGCCCTCACTCGTTCCAGTGACGGGCTCGACTTTCTTAGTCTGATCAAGGACAATTATGATCAAGACCCATTCTTCAAGAAGATACTTGAAGCTCCAAGGGAATTCAAGAACTTTGAGTGTACTGGAGGTTTTGTTTATCAAAGACTTTCTAAGGACTCTAGGCTTCTATGTATTCCTAGGATACTGGTTAATGGAAGAAGTTCTGTGGAAATAGTGATCTCTGAAGCTCACTCCATGCTGGCCCATCTGGGAGCCCACAAGACTCTGAGTTATCTAAGGGAACAAGTGTGGTGGAAAGACATGGTCTCAGATGTCCAGTCTTTCTGTGAATCTTGCAAGACTTGTAAGCAATCCAAGCCTCCAAACCACAAGCCCTTTGGGCAGTTGCATCCTTTGGACATCCCAAGTAGGCCTTGGGAAGCTATAGGTATTGACTTTGTTGGTCCACTACCAGAATCCAAGAATAGAGATGGCAGTTTTGACTCTATTACTGTGATCATAGATCTATTCTCATCTATGGTGCATTTGGTACCATCTAGGACTACATACACAGCCAGGCAAGTGGCTGAACTAATGTATGAACATGTTTACAAGCTACATGGTATTCCTAAACGGATTGTGAGCGATTGAGACTCGCTATTCACTTTGGTTTTCTGGAAAAGGTTACATGAACTAACTGGTACTCAGTTAAACATGTCTAGTGCGTATCACCCTCAGTCCGATGGAGCCACTGAACGAGCGAATCGAACGATAACGCAAATGTTACGCTCTTGTATCTCGGCCAAGCAGAAGGATTGGGTAGTTAAGCTACCTGCTATTGAATTTGCTATCAATAGCGCTCGATCTGAGTCTACGGGATACGCACCGTTCTTTCTCAATGCTGGACAAATGCCTAGGTCCATGATTTGGAATTCCAACATGGTGGATGAATTTCCTGCGATACGTACTTTCGCCAGGCAGAAGCACATGGCAATTATGGCTGCGCACGACCACATATTGGAGTCTCGCGTCAAGCAAACACGAATGGCCAATAGGAAACGACGGTTGGAACCATTTCGTGAAGGGGAACTGGTATATGTCTCCACGAAGAATTTGTCGTTCGAAAAGGGTTTAACAAAGAAACTTCTACCTAAGTTTCTTGGACCTTACAAGATTTTGAAAGACTTTGGTAATCATTCATTTCATGTGGATCTACCTTCTACATTCATTCAAAGAGGAGTCCACCCTGTCTTTCATGCATCTCTACTCCGAATTCATGTCCCCAACGATGATCGTCGATTCCCGGGACGTCTCGAAAGTCAATTACTCGAGACGCCCGAAGTGGAACCACAATGGAAAATAGATCGCATTGTGGCGCATGCTGGATTGCGCAAAGAAGCGCAATTCAAAGTACAGTGGAGTTCAGGGGATTTTTCCTGGTTGTCATATCAGGAAGTATCTGACTTGCCCTGTCTCTTGGAATACCTGGATCTGCAAGGATGCGAAGGGATTTCAGATTTACCTATGGGTAAAATCGACAGACTACCAGATTCAGAAGAACCCGCGTTGATGGGCCTGAATTTAATGTCCTATCTGTCCGACTCTTTTTCCGCCCTTGCCTTATATTCCGTAGAGATATTTGAATTCCCCTCCATTGTACATTCCCCATCCATATCCGACCCTACCAACGACCGTGGTGCGACTGTTAAGCTCCTCAAAGAGCTCCCAGGTCCCGACACTTATGATCCCCCCGAGGAGGTCGACTTTGACGTGATGTCGACAGACGACAATGATCCACCCAAAGGCACGTCTCACGCTGCCAATCCTCACGTCAAAGACCCCGTCATTCCTGCTGTCAAACCTGTAACTACCTCTATCACCACCGACGCCACTCCTGCTGCCGCCTCAGCCGTTGCCGCTGGCCACGTATCCAAGCGCAAGCCGAAAACGATCCGTACGGCTGCCGAGGAGGCCGAGTACCTCGCCGCGCGCACGGACCCCAAGAACGTCAAGTTTAAATACTTTTCGAGGCCGCATGCGGAGTACTGGCTCGTTGAGCATTGCGAGAAGACCTATATGTTCTCGTCTATCCAGTTCCGGATGGAGTTGCAGGTTGGGAAAGAGTTGAAGAAGAATGGCAGGTTGCAGGACAACGTCACCCTTTCACCTCTCTACGACATCATTTCCAAGGCTTTCACTAACGAGGCGCTTCCTTGGAAGTTGCCTCTCGTCACTCCCTACCCTCACCACAATGATCCGAAGGCTCCAAAGCCCCAAGTCGAATACCGAGACCGTCCTTTCCCACCAAAGTCCCTATTCCAGTTAGCCAATCACGAATGCTTCACAGATACCGTCGTTAAGCCCGGACTTGTGGTTGTCAAGGAGGAACGCCTCAAGGCTCTTGAGAATATCGCCGCCAACCAGTCCGTCAATGCCTCTCGTCGTCAGAAGGAAGGAGGATCCAAGAAGAGGAAGTTGAATGATGTTGGATCTACTTTTAAGTTCACTTTCTAGGTGAACTACTCACTCGGTTTCAATGTGGTATTGGCTATTTCGTCGTTGGACACCCGTCTCGTTGCTTGTTTGATTTATTTTGAAGTTTCTATTGTTAAAAGTGTTATTTACCCATGGTCTCTTACTTACAAGTAGGGCATTCCATACCCTAGGAGGGCGTATGTAGCGGATTTGTCCGGTTTTGGACTCCACCCCTATCTCAAGTACCCTGGTCTATCTCTCTAGGTATAAATACTTAGCCTGCTTGTATTTTCGAGTCCTTAACTGTTCTCGAAGCGTGTGAACTCTCCGTGTAAGGATCTCAACCTTACAGCGACCCACCAGGTCGACTCTCAACTACCACCGCCAGCTCGGAACTCCACCTACTCTCAAGATTTTGGTATCAGCAGGTAGGTCTCGACTTTTTCTTTCGAATTATGGCCAGTTTGAGCCGGAAGCTTACCTCTGTCCAGCTTTAACCTCAGGACACTTGTCGACGTCGCTTTTGGCTGCACCCAACATTCTGGAAGCCATAGCGAACTCAGTTGACTGCCTACCCTCAAAACGACTACGGCGGCATCCTCTACGAGGTGATAGCTTCCTGTCGAGTCCCCAACTGTCTCCTTATGTGGTCTATCGCCCGGACTGCGAAGGTTTGAGTGTCGGTGTCGGAGATTGGGCTGGAGCCATCATCAATTGCAAGGTGCGTCTATAGAGGCTTATCTATCTCCACATTCTACTCATCTATCAACGCAGAAGACTCGTCTGAACCACCCTACGGAGGCCACCAACAATCGACGAACCATCCTCAAGGCCCAACATCCACCGCTGTCTTCCCTATACCACACCCAGACTCCTTTCCAACGCTAGCGCCTCTCAATCTCCGTTCATGGACTACCCAACGGCAGCCTACAGCCTACACTACCTGTTCACCATCCCCGAAAATCCTCAAGATGAAAGAACGACCCAGCACTCCCTGCCAGCTCATCAACTTGTCTGGCCTCTATTCTACTAGGGTCAAAGTCGAGCAAAGTTTCCATTCTGGAACAAGGTATGTATACTAATCCCCAGTATACTACCTGCTCTTATGCTTACTCTCCGTCAGACTATCAGTTCCTGCACAAATCCCCAAGTTTTCGGAGACGACTTCGTCAATCCGTCACGTCACGTCACAACCCGCCTCACCTGCCTTCCACCACCACCACGACAGCGCAAAGCATCGTCTTAACCCTCCAAAAATCGTTCACAGTTAGTAAAACTCTCAACCATGCCTTCATAGCTCTTTTGGACCGCTCTGCCTTTCACGCTATTGACTTTTTGCTATTCTCATATCCTCAAGTACTCGAGTCGTTAAAGCAAGATATTTCGAACCTGTTGGATATTAAGACAGAGTAAGGATGGAAGGATGCGGGCAGGAGGGTTAGGTCAATGCAGGCTGTCGTTACATGGTGCATTCAAGCAACTTTTCTTTTAACTCGACACGCTGACATTTGCTTCATCTAGCGACGCTTTAACCCTTGGTTCGAAATCCCTGGCCTCAAGATAACCCTTCCACGACGTCCTCTCCTCAAACTTCGGTCACCAACTTTCCCCAGAAGACTCCCAGCTCTCACTGGATGCCTCATTTGCCCAGGCCCAACTCGCTCGCGCGCGCGCGCTTTTCCCACCTCCCCGGCTTCATCTGCACAGATTCCCCCAACCACTGCACCAATCCTCAAGTTCCAGGCTTCAAAATGCTCGCCTAGACGTCACCTATCGATAGCTGGTCTGACGTTGTTGATAGTTGCCCGCTGTCGTCTATCTCGCAAAACAACACAGGTATGTCCAAGTTTCTTCATATTGACCGGCTATCCGAAGACTGAACGCTACAGGTTATTCTACACGTCAATAGCTACCCATGGATCCCAAGACCGTCGCGGTTGCCCGAGTCTTGCCTTCGTTACAGCAAGGACGACTATCTCCACTCCCTCCAAACTCCACCACCTCACATTTTCACAACGACCCGGCCAATCCTCAAGCCTAGGTCAGCCACATCCACCTCCTCACATCCTCTATCCGATCCGATGACCCACACTGTCTCAAGTAATCATTTGCCAACCCAGCGCGTGGTTGTCTTAGGGCAATTCAGGTGCGTATACTCTTTTCCTCACATCTTCAATTCTAATTCGTTTCTGGCCGCTTGTCGCGCATCCTACAGCGCTTTACAGACCCTTCCTGAAGATATAAGGACCGTCACGGTTTCTCAAGCTTTGCCGTCGTTACAGCGGACCCGAACATCTCCACTCTAGCCCAAACCCCGACAACCCATATCTTCTCGGCGACTCAACCAATCCTCAAGACCATACAGCTACAACCACCCATATACATTCTCTATCCACTCCTGAACCCTCAAACTTGTTCGCTAATGCAACACTTTGTTGTCATCAAGTCCATCACATCATCCAGGGTAGGTCCTTCCATCCTTATTTACCACAAGCTCTAGTTCAAACTTCGCTACTAGGTACCCCAACATTCTGAGAAGATGTTCTGCTGGGAAGGAGTTGAAGGGCGATCCTGCTGGAAACGTAACACTTGCTGTAGTAAGTATACCCAGAATATATGTGAAAAAGTTTTGTAGCGCCCCGGTTTCCCGGGAATTACACTGTAGTTGTGATTCTCTTTTTTTCCCTTGAACCAATCTATGTTCTACTGAGCTCCTCCCTAAAACTACTAGGACTTGTTCTCAGTAAATAATTGTATATATAAAACTCTAATTTCTGTACGTATATACTTGATTAATGCAGGGTACACTAGATACACTAGATGTCTATCCCATGCCCCCGCTATATTGGCTTCTCGTTTGTTGGAGCCTTAGTACTCGATTAATTAGGGGACTGCTCGTACTCTACTGTCCTGATTCGCGTTGGAGTATTAACTTGAAGCGTGTTTTACCCGAGGTGGATTGCGTCCAAGAGTTTAGTATGCTTAAATGCGCCTAATTATCTTGCCGATGCGTTTGTCGAAAATTCGCGTAGATGAATAATAGGATAAACACGGGGAGCCCTGAAACAGCGACTCCCCTGTCGTGCGAGTGTATTTTGGATGCGTAGACTCGGCAAGGCTAAGAAGCCCTGTAAAAGGTCTTTAAAATTCGAAAAAATTGAGAACTTGAGCCGTCATCGTAAACTCCGAGTACTCGAATTCAGGTGAAAGGCACAGATCTCTGAAGCTATCTAATACAAATATTATCACCCAAAGCCACAACCGTTACAATGTAAACACTCGTCATTCCAAATAGTAATCATCTAGTATCTACAAACTATGGGGCAGGAAAGTGTTTCTCCAGCATCTCCAAATCGTGTTCTTTCTCAATCTTACGAAACGACTTGACACCCTCGACCCAACCCGCGTTTTCTGACAGTCCGTGAGGGTAACAAACATCTCCTTCCTTCCCACTCCAGTCGAAATCGATTAATTTGGTGCCATCGCCGACGAAGATGACGTTGGGAAGTCGTAGGTCACCAAAAACAAAACCTGCTTCGTGTAGTTGATTGATTGCGGCCTTGATGTCAGAGTGTGCTGCTCTAGGCCACTCCTCTCGAGGGGTCTGCAGAGCGTTCTTCCCTTCCAGATACTCCATCACAATCATTCGCATCGGTCCAACGTAGAGGCCCCCTGCGCCCTCACGGAATCTCCCTTTGGCATTTTCGAAACACAAAACATCACTTTTGCCATCGAGCAGACCGCAGTAGAAAAGGTCGGGGGCACGTTGCTTGTCAGCGATGAGTTGATGAGCCTCGTATCCATAGCGGTCCGAGAACTTGATTAGTAGCTTGCAGGGAAGGTTTTTGGTCTCTGCGAGATATGCGAGGTTCCGAGAGTCGTCGTCATCCATAGCCCTCAAATAACAAAAAGATATGGTTTCCTGTGTTTTTCGACAACGGAATTGGGTAGGGAAGGGAAAGAAGCGTGGATGAGGAACGTTGGGCTGAAGGGGTTGCACCCGACTAGATCCGACACCCACGTAGTATTGGCGCAAGTCGTTGATTCCCAATTTGACGGCTGAAAAGAAGCGTGCAGCCTTGTGGATAAGATCATCTACGGTCGTAGATGCCTGAGCCAGAAAAACAATATCTGAGATCCGCTGGACTATGAACCTGTCTGCCCAAACAGCACCAAGAAGCGCAAAATTTGGTCCTCCTCCAGCGAGAATGAGGGTAGGGCAAGGACATTTCTCGCGTAGAGGCTTGAGCTAGCGAGGAAAAATCAGAAAACTTGTCATGCTCGCAATAACATACTCACTTCTGGTTCGTTCCACCTCTGGAGAAATGAGTACTCCGCCTGCGCAATTGGATCACAACCTCCTTCACCGAATGCCCGCTTGAGCTCCATGATAAGTAGAGGAACGAGGGCTGTTATCATAGCTGTCACCATCTTAAAACCTATCAGCCCATCCGCGCTATGTCCTCCGGTTGTGTAAGCCCGTTCAAAATAATCTTCGAGAACCTTGCTAAGCGGCATCCGCAAAGTCTCCGCGTACTCGTTTTCCGTCGCAATGATCCCAGCTTTTGACACTATCGCGGAGATCGCATCAAGGAGTGCTAGATCAGGCTGGAAGTTTGGATTCTCCAACGCCTCCGATATGCGCCTGAAAGGAGGATAGAAAATTTCGATAGGTTGTGCAATAGTTTCGAGAGCAATCGTTCCAGCACGGTCGATTGCGAAAGTTCCATCGTGTACCGCGGTGCTAGGACTTTTCTGATAGCTTTCTCGTTCACGGGACTTTGCCGCTGAGGACGGCGTCAATTTTTTGATATTTTTCGAGAGATCATTATACCCTGTTCCGGATTCAGTACGGGATAATCTGGACCCAGAAGCTTTGGGTACGCACTTTTGTAAGGTCCAAACGTAACGGGCAACTCTCCAACAGTATCGCGCTCTTCAGGCTCACCCTGTAGGGCTTCCCCAACAACGACCAGGTCCACAAACTGATTGCCTACGACGTCAAGCTCCAAAGCTTTCGAGAGAAATTGGGCGGTACTGAGCTCCACCGCAACGCTGCGTGGGTCTTGATTCAGGCGTCCTTTGGCCCACTCTTTGCTATCGTCGATACCCAGAGACGGTGTAGGCTTAGTTCAACTGAGTTAGGATACCAGAAAACGGCGGTAGTAACAGCGACGGACCTTGAAAAACTCCAAAGTAGCAGGGTCAACCGAGAATCTGAACTTGTTCTTGGTCAGGCTCTCGATGTAGGGGAAAAGGTGCTCTACGCGCCACACCGTCTCGAGGAGGTCCCGCGGAAGATCCATGATAAGCCTGACTTGATGTTTTGGGTTGGCATGATTGAGGAAAAGGATATTTAGCGCAGCGGTTAGGTTGGGGTTATTTCGAGTAGTACGAGAATGAGACATGAGGGAAAGATGACAACCTTGTTTAAACACACGTGACCCGTGACAATTCTCCTTGACGCCCGGTACAGCCAGAACGCTTGTACCAAATGCCGTCTCTTTCTCTCGATTCGTTCTAGACTATGCGTTAAACTGCATAAAGACGCACTTTTTCAATTACAACTCGCAAAACTCGGTACTTTAGTATCTGAGTAGACGAAGTGACATATCTCCTCAAGCTTGATTACTCCAGTCTCCCATCCAAACCTTTCTCGTCAACTCGAAGAACTCCAACTCGTCAGGTTTTCTCTTCCAGGCGAGGTACTGGTCTCTTTGGATCATTGTAGGGCTTGGGGGGTTACTGGAGGGGTATTCATCGAGTGATTTGGGTTTGGAGTTGCAATCCGGGATAAAGGGAGATAGTCAAGGAGAGATAAGGGACGAGATACCCCCAGTGACGTTCCAAGTCAGCCTGGACTCGTGGAACGTATGGTTTGAGGTTGGCTTTCCTAGGGAGTATGACGCTTCTGGGGCTGGGTTTGGTTTTTCTTCTGAAGAAGGAGAGTTAGTGAAGACGACCCCGACGATATCAGTGAAATGAGATGACATTACTTGGGCGGAGCAGGAATAGTGGGTGCAGGTGGTTAGGAAGAGCTTGAGTGAGCACCTTTTCTTCGCCGAAACAACCAAATATTTGACGAACCTTTTCTTTTTTCTGCAGGTATCCAATCTATCAACTCCTCTCCCTCTACCTCCTTCCTCTACTACACGAGAAAGCAGAAACTGCAGCTAGTGAGTCTATAGACACATTCACACCGACGTAGAAGATGCCAGCGTTGAGGCCTCTCGTTATGATGAACACGTCATCCAAACCTCGTTGTCCTCCTCACCTTCAATCCGTACCCACACAACTACTCCACAACTCTACCACGCCCTCCTAACTTCTCACCACCTCATCTCACCCAAAAAACAATGTTTGTTATCATCCTCTACAGATCCAAAGTTGGCGGGTTTTGCGAAAATTGGGTATCTGTAATATCTATGCTTCTATACATCTTTCCAATTGCATCCGATTCTTTTCCGAACTTCTTTTCCTTTTATTTCGAACTTCATTCCCTTTCATCCTGAACACTTTCCGATCATTCATTTCCGATTTCATATCCGAGCTCCACTATTAATCTCCACACACAGATCCCATCCGGGAACTCGTGATTCATTTCAGATAACTACCGGATAGCTCGTATCTAATCTCCAAAGCTACTCCACTTCATCTCCAATCTGTTCCACTTTGTTTCCACTTCGTTCCATAGTACTCCATCCATCTCCAATAACACCATGTGCTTTTCCTTCATTTCCGAACCCTTCCTATCTTACTCCTATTCATTCCGATAGTTTCCGAAGTAGTACTTAAGCTAGCAACTTTGTAGTAGATAGCTTAAGTCTAAAATTGAATTAGCTGGTCTCCTAACTTCATCCGACTTCAGACAACAAAGTACCATCTTAACGGATTCCATTCCGTGTCTTCCCTATACTTCATTTCTAGAGACAACCGGTTCCGCCTGGGTCCGTCTTCATCCTTTCCTAAAACTCCAACAAGACTTCCACTCGGGTCCGACGTGTTTCCTAACGCTAGGATCCACCCGGACTTAACAGTATCCAGGGGTGATTTATGTCGAGGGGTCAAAGGAAGAAGTGGAAGAGTTTGTTGATAAGGTGAAGAGGATGCAGTGGTTGGCTTTGAGGGTTAGCTTTATGGAGGGGTTGGATATGGGTATGGGTATGGGTTTGGAGGAACCGGTGTCTGTGAAAGGTCTGAAGGACAAGGATGCAACGCCTAGTCAGTAATTGACTGCAAAGGCGAAAGATACAGAATACAACAAGACCGGGATCAAGACTGGGATAGGGAACGCAAATCAAAAGTCACAAATGGGTGGACGTCTAGCAGGCTGGAAAGAACTCACCAAAGTTGGAGTAGTTGATGAGATGAAGAGGGTGGAGATGGAAAAGTGAGTTGTTGAGATGGGTATTGAGAGTGAGCATGGCCCAGGGGAGGGTGGGTAGTTGGAAGTACAGGTTGCGGGAAACTAGGAGAAGTTGAGGGTGAGGGTGGTCTGTAGACAGGAGCGTTCCCTGGACCCTGAGGCCTGACTGGCTACCTGGGTACCAGGTACCGGCCTCTTCACAGCGCCCACTATCCTCTTCTGTTGTCGGTGTCGTCAAGTGGCACTCTACATCAGGAAAACCACCCAAAAGTAATGAAGTGAGAATGTAGAGATAATTCTTATAATCTCAGAGCCCAGGTAATTACTTCGTCAATACTGTAGTTAGTAGATTAATACTGATACTTATCATCGAGCAATAAAGATATCTTAACATTCTTGAAATGATAGTGAATTTTCTGTTGAGTGAACGATACATCAATGCATATTCTATTTTGAACTTTTTTAGCGGCAACATGTGTGCGGCCCACCTCGTTCCCTTGCAGCAGATCCGATCCCTCATTACCTCCAGATAAGCTTTCTAGAAATTTAGTTCTCTATTAGTTAAAATTACAGTATGTACGAAGATCTCTAAAAGGATTGACGAAAAACATCGGACACTGATCCAACACTTTCTCGCAAGTCCACATTGTTGGGACATTGCCTCCCCATTTGGGAAACAGATGTGCACTTTGCTTGATAGTCTCAAGCGGAACGACTGAGGCTTTAGGTGTGCCATCGCAGAGTGTATCACTCCTGACACGGTATAGCCCTGAAGATGCATCTGGGAATCTAGAAAAGCTTGAGAACCATTCGACGTAGGCCAAATGAGATGGCGGTGCAGTCGTTGCTCCCAGTGGAAACAGCTTGTCGATCCCCTGTTTTGGTAAAGCAAATATGACCCTGACGCGTCCGATACCCAAGCCTATTGTATATCAAACCAAAATTAGATTTCATTATCATGAAGTTGTAATGAAGTGACTTACCGTCCAGAAATCCATTGTCAGGGTTGTTAACTTTCTTCTGAATGAGTGCAGTATCGAACTGCATGCTCTGAATGACTTGATCATGGTGATTCGTCTTCCTTGGGAGCGCTTTCAAGACGTCAAGTGTTGTGTCACCATACAAAGCAGGATTTACGAACTTGACCTGATGCCAAACAGGGACACTGTTGAAAGGGAGAGCAATGAATTGCGCCATTTCTTCTTGTTCGCGTGATGAAAGATTGGCGTGCGTCCACTGAGAGATAAATCTGGTGAGAGCAGGAACAAACTTTGTCTCACCATAACCACGTGGACCGGCATCAGCCAGTTTCGAGATCGAGACCGTTTTTACCGTAGGAAATTTGGTAATTTTCTGTTGATATGGACACCGAAGGTCGGTCAAAGTCCTTATTGCCCCAGGAAAGTCAAACCGTTGGCCAGATGTATGATTATGAGAGGACCCTGAGCTAGTTGCCTGAGAGGAGACATGCTGGGCACATCTCCAGGCAATGTAATTAGAGTGATCTTTTCTCTCCATTCCAACCATTTTGTCATCTGGGAATACTCATCTTTACGATTAGATGCTCGATAAGCATCTTTTGCGAAGTCAATGTGAAGTCGTTCAGTTGTTTCTGTGTTGTAGTTGTCAGTTGTGCCGTAGTACTTGATGCCACGGACATAATGACAAAGGAAATGGATTTTGGGAAAATTGAAATGTGTGCGTGCGCTAAGAGCAATGAAGATGGATTTGTGTTGATAAAAAGTCTCCAATGCGTGCTCTAGGGACTGGAGAGAGGTGCTCGAATGGATAGGATAGCAAGCGAGATAAAGGAAGTCGAGTAGAGATCGTGTTGCAGCAACCAGCTGACAAGACTGCTGAATACTCAAAGATGGCGTATCCAGCACGATCCCAAGAAGCAAAGCGCAAATCTGCTTGTGTTCGCTGCCTGTCACTCGAGAGAGAGATGTGATCCCTTTATGAAAGTTACGGATACCATGATTAAGGGGTAGACGGCGGACTCGTGCATCGACTTCATCTTTCCCACAAATTGTCGTTATCCATTCAATCAAATGCTTCGTAACGCCTTGGTAGAGTTGGTGAAGGATATTGGGAGTAATGGAATGAAAAATGTCGGTATATGGCAAGTCCTCCCAGAAAGGATGCTGGACAGGTTTTAACCAGGCGTTTGCACAGCTTTCAGTCCACTCTATCGTCCCAGCCAGATGCTTGACAGCTTCCTTTGCTTCTTGCATGCTGCGATATGCTGCGTTGCAAGGGTAATCTCCCAACTCATCCTTCCAACACCCACAGCTCGCACAATCTCCAGTATATGTACAAGTCACTAAGACCTGTTCAGGATAGTCCCCAACATATGCAGCAAGTATGGGGTGGCCTCGCCGTTTGATCCCATCACCACTCTGCATAATAACGCCGTCGACACCATATTTCTTCAGTGGAGCACACATAGTTGACATGCATGCATGGAATAAATTAGACATTGTGCGACAGCGAGAAGCTTTGTTCTTGATATGGGTAAGCTTGGTTGTCGGTAGGTATCCCAGTAAAATCTGACCCTGCTGCGATGGTTTTTTGCAAATTTCTTTGGGAAGATTGCCGATTGTAAGATAGACAGGGTAAGCTGACTTGTTGCGGAACAGGGTGACTAGTGTCTTGTCGCTTGATAATATAACAGGCACGATTGTGGCACCAGGCTTCTCTTTCTCCAACGCCTTCTATCATAAAAGAACTAAGTTAGAGATAATGACCGAAAAAACATGAAATAGTGAATAAATTACCTGCGTACTCCACCACCACCTTCCAGTGTACATATCATGGTATAGGCGACATGTATGATCAGGATCAGAGTAATGTCGCTCAGGACCCACACATAGATATTGAGCATGCTCCGGAGATCCATATAGCGCATGGATACACTCCATGATATCACGTCAATATAAATCAAAGCTCTCTTCTCCAATGAGCACTTCTGTATGAGTGAATGCAGGCTGTCGAATTGGGATCTGCCCGTCGATGATTTTGTTCAGGTCGTCACTGTTGCAATAGGAGAGGCCAAGAGATTCTTGAACCTGTAGTACAAATGAGAAATGATTCAAGAATATAATGCTAATTTTCCGACTTACCCCTTCAATATCTAGCAAATCTGTAAATGCAGTTGACCCTGTTCCTCGCATTTTTGCCCACTTGGCAACTTCCCAGTCCATCCGAGATGTGAATGGTGCCCAAATGTTTTCATCACTGCCGTTGATTTGAGACTGATATCGTCGAAATCCATCGGAAGAGTCGTGCGAGAGGTTTATTGGACTAGAGTCGGGGAGTGGAGCACCAGCTTGGCCACCAAAAGACTCGATGTAGATTTCCTCGCAATGAGAAGGGAATGATTGGAGGGGTGACTATTTCTGCCGTTGAGCATAAGCGGCAGCTTCTTCATCAATGTCCATTGCATCATCTTCTACCAACACTGATGGTCTTGGACGCTCATGTGTCGCCTCGTGTTCTGGAGCTAGAGGGTCTAATCCAGTGCCTTGTTCGTGATCCTTGTCAATCCCGTCCTCGTCAAACCCAGGGAAGTCAGCAGATGTGTAGTCTTCAGTGCCGCCAAAAAAATCACCCTGAAAGGGCTGAGGTGCATGTCCTTCCACCGATTCCGATTCGTGGTAAGCAGCAGCAGTCGCTGGCAGGGGTGGTAGGGGTGGTGATTGAGATCTTGTGCATACAATGGGATTACGACGTGGTGCGCGAGCACTAGACCGCAGACAGTCAATAGCTGCTTGAGCTGCTGCTTTGCACGACTCTAGCCTGGGGTTTCGGAGATGTTGAACAAGATCACTCTGGCGATTCCATGTCTGTAAGCAGCCAGAACAAGTAAATCCGAGGTTTGAAGACATTAGAGATATCAGTCGCAGCGTAATCGGAGATGTAGAAGAGAAAAGATGAATATAATTAGCGTGTTTCTGACATATGCTACATTGTATTTATATAGAACGAGCTGCAAATCACGAAGTCAATGGAAAAATTCTAGTCAAACTGTATAAAAGAACACACCTCGTCTCCAATCTTCTCATCTCCTACCCCTTCACACTCTTTTTCTACTTTATACATCTGTTTGCTTCTGGGATGACCACCCCTGCCAGTGTACGGGCTAGTGTCTGTATAAAGGGGACCGCTGCCTCAAAGCAGCCTGGCCAAAAAGCATCAGCAAAAGCTCTCTCAACGACAAAGGTCAAGCGAGAGTCGGATGAGATAGAGGGTAAGTATCTCCAATCTTGTGTGCTCACCTATCTAATCATGCTATAGATTCTGCTCCGCCATCCAAGAAGTCCAAGTCTACTAAGCCATCCAAGGATAGATCTAAGCCCAAGAAGAAAGGTGAGTATTCCATTTTACACATACTATGTATATCTCTGACTGTGGCATTGCTAGCAGCAAAGACGAAGCAGAAGCATGCTGCTGCAGGTATTACAGACAGCGAGAATGAGGAACCAGAGTCCGAAGAAGATATTGGTAAGTGTAGGTCAGCAATCTATGAATATCGTAGTACTCACTGTTATCGCATTTAGTGATCGTCAAGAAAGTAAAAAAATCGAAGCAGAAGATTGTCAAGGAATCATCCGAGTCATCCGAATCAAGCAAAGAAAGCAGTTCTGAGGCTGAGTCAAGTGAGGAATCCAATGAGGATGAAAGTAGGCATAGAGACGCTGTTGATCTTTTTGAAGCTGAGGTATGTATCAAAAAAATATGGGGCTGGGACCTTCATGTATTGACAAATGCTGCAGGCACCCATAGTGTTGAGCGACGCAGAGGAACAAGGTCTGACATCACATGTCACATGTGTTTATGTTGCTGACGAATCTTGCCAGCTCATCACCCTTCCTCTCCTTCAATCAACGATGAGCTGCCTCGCAGCACCGACGTGGACACTCAGAGCGATTGGGACATGCTGGACATAGAGGATGATGCTCCTGCAAAGGTATGTCTTTGCAGTCTCTTTTTAGTTATCGTCTACAATACTTGCGTACAGCTCACCCAGCCAAAGACCAAAACTCGCAAGGTATCACAGAAGAAGGCAGACAAGCTGAGAGCAGAGGTACGTATTCATGTTCAGTTTTGTTTTGTCAAGTAGGAGCTGATGAGCTTCTTTACGTAGTTGCCACAGGTCCTCACAACCTCTCCTCCTCTAGCCGCTGTCCCAGTGTCCCAAATTGTTGTGCCTGCTTCCGTTACAGTTGCTCCTGCTGTCACTGTCACCCCTCAATCTGCTTCCACTACGACACCCGCCCTGGTCATTCTTCCGCATGGGTACTTCGTCCACACTGAACTCGCAACAATCACCAAAGGCCGCTCAACCATTCTTGCACCTCTCAGTGCTCAACCAGGACCCATACGTAAAACCATTGACCGTGGTATCAAAGAAGGCAAACTCACCATGCTTACTGGGACTGAGCATTGCCCTGTCAACGAGGAGCTCAAGCATATTGGGATGGTTGAGATTGTCCACGCGGCTGAGGATCTTGGTTATGGTAATGAGAAGGATGTTGCTGATCGCCTGCGAACTGGTGACTACAACACATATGTGAAGCCTTTTGTTCACTATGTGCGTCTTTTTTTTAATTTTGTGTTCATCACTCACTGTTAAGCTCTTTTAGGTGAGCCATCGTATCGGGCTTGAATGCAAGGACCTCAAGACTACCCAATCCTCAAACGTCCTTTCCGCTTTCGGCTTTACTAATGATCCTGTCTCCCGCTCCAAGGCTCAGCAACTAGTACTGAATTACATGTATCATTATGGTACTAGGGCCAATGTGAGTCCTTCGTTCACTTTTCGTTTCCTATTATTTTGAACACTGACTGCTGTTAGTCTGAGGAATATGACCCCGCCAAACCGTTTGAGCACATTGCGCTCACCAGATACATGGCTGGAATGTTCTTCGGCTCTCATGCTTATGCTGGGGTTCTAGCCAAGAATAAGCACGTCTTTACTTCTTCAGTTCCATCTAAACCTGCAGAACTTGAGCTTCCCAAAGGGCTGGTTGCTGTCAGTGTCACTGCAGTATGTTATACTCCAAAGGATTCTTATGATCATACTGATTATCTTCTAGGTGCATGCCATTCTCTCTGAGTTTGCCCAGCAAACTAATGGTGAGAACTTTCCAATGAAGGAGCTTGCAGGCGTCTGGAGGACCACAGTTGCCATTCTTGAGAACATCGAGAAGGTCAACAAGCCCTGCTATCACTCGTTGATGCACAAGTTATACATCGACACTTCGTATGTTCCTTTCTTTAATGTTTACGTGCTCATAGCTAACATGATCTCTTCTAGTGGTACTCTCCCGTTGACCAGCCACGGCTTGACTAATCAACAGATTTTCAATGCCGTCGATTGGTCTGCCCTCTCGGACGATCCCTCTGGACAAGCTTTCCTGTCAGCGACATTTTCCGTGTCTGCTGCCGCTGCTGCTACTGAACCAGCACCCACCACTTCCTCCGGTGCTTCTCAAGCTGCTTAGATCATTGGTTGTCTGTCGCTCATAATTCACATATCATACCTATCGACATTCTCACTAATTCTGTACATTCTCACAACGTATCTAACCTTGGTCGCTCCTTTATAGATAGATCTCCATATCCCTTAATCCCACCCACTACATCATTCATATCTCCATGTCACATCCACCCTTCGTTAAGTATAGCCATTGATATTATACTACTTTTGAGAAATACATCTAATAGTTGTCATTACTCCTGGTTGTGTGCTGTCCGAAATATGCAAATTCTGAGTAAGATTGATGATATAGCGTGCCCTAGCCTTCGTGTAGTTATTGTAGATACCAAGTAACTATGATAACTTGATGAGGTCTGCATGGGAGACCCAAGTATTTTGATAATTAGTCAAACCCCATATTTTGTCGTAATTACTCTGAGTTTCAAGTTTTACCTGAACTTACCACTTCATTATCTTTGGACAGGTTTCCTGATGTAGTCGTCACTCTGCACTTTTTTCCCCTATACAAAGCTGGCCACAGTTGTACTGACTCGATGAGTGGTTTTACACTGAGATACCCTGAGGGGCACCTTTACTTTCGTCTTTGTCTTTGGTCTCCACCTCGATAACTTTGGGTGGACGTGTGGACATGGAAGTAGGTCTTGGTCCTGGGTGCCACGAGGACGAGAATGAGGACGACAGGAGTGGACTATTTTGGGCCTGACTTGGACTTTGACTTGGACTTCAGACGATAGACGATGGAGAAGAGCTATGCTATGGGTTTTAATCTGAGTCTAGTTTTGTTTCGCGTTGGTCCAGGTGCGGTTTGGGCGTCGAGTTGAGGACTGGATAGAGATATTGGGAAGTTGGGATTTTGGGACGTTGGGACATTGGGTTATGGAGTCAAGGCGCCGATTGAGTTGCTTCAGAAGGCTTGTGCGGAAAGCTGCAACTTCTCCTTATACTTTGGGACTCGTTATATTTGAGTACTATAGGATACTACTATGGAAGGCCAGCGCACGAAAGATGATCTGTGCGCGCAGTGAGTCAGAAGTTGGCGCGGCATGGATGCATCACGTGATCCATTAGAAAGGACCGCAATCATCTCCTACATGACTAAATCGCAGCAGCTCAATTTTTTTGCCTGATCAGGTATTTATATGTTCCCTCCTTCTATAGTTCCGAGTACAGCCCTTAGCGGTAGATCAGTCGAGCTAGAATGCCATACTTATCACTGCTTTGCTGTAGCGCGTATGCATCACATGACCTGCTACAAGAATGTGCAAAGTTGCTCATACCCACCCATATCACCACAGCAGCTCAATTATTTGACCTGATCAGATAGCTATATCCTCTTTCTTTCTATATTTCCAGCTACAACCCTTAGCAATAGATCAGTCAAGCTGCAGTGGCACTAATGTACCTCTCTGTAATCTGTATACTTTGCTGTCAGAGAATACTGGACTCAGTACTCATTGAATATTTGATTTTAAATCTTAATTTTTGATTTCATTCTTACAATGATAAGTATAAATACAATTTGAGTACTAAACCCTGCTGGTCTTCCTACTTTGTCTTCTTCTGCTGCCTTGTCTTCTTAGCCTTCTTGTCGTGATTTTCAAGAAATTTGAGCAGTCCTGTCCAGCCACCTGGTGGATCAGATCTCCTCTCCAGCTCCGAAACAACCTTCTCACTTTGAAGGGATTGTTTGGGCCATAGACACTGATTAATTCCAGTCCCTTTCTCGCAGCCACGAACCAGGAAGGCGGCAAATCCAAAGACTTGTGAATATCTGTCTTCTTGACCCTATGTTTCTGTAAAAAAACATTAGATCCCTGGAAACAAGTGGCGCAGATAAAAAAATACTTGCGTTGACTGAAGCGCAAATAGTCTTGGCCAGGTCTTCAACACATGTGACTCCAAAAGCCCAATAGTTCTCGATATCTGTGTTCTGGAGTTTCCAACTGTGTGCCTGTTCTTTTGCAGTCGCAAACTCCTCATATCTGTCTCGACGTTTGATCTCCTCACATAGCCAGGTAAGTAATTGGTGATTCTTCTCATCATTCAACTCCATTCTCTGCCGCTTCTGTTCAGGTGCAATCTTGCGTGCATAGTCCAGCGGCTTCATCTCTGATGCAGGGTAACCTTGATTGAGTGGCGCACTAGGCTCGAACAAAGTTAATTCGACAGCTGAGACATCAAGCTAGACCCAAATCATCAGTACTATAGCTACCCACCAAAATTGATAACCCGTTGAAACTTACCACTTCTATCTTGATGGCCAATTGATATTCACTGTCCAGTCGCAAGGACGTGTCTGAACTGATCGCCAATTTAAACTCGGAGCATTCGAGGACTGCAAACAATTCATACAGCTCCCCTCCAAATGGGTTCTTGCTGTTGTCCCTTACTAGAACCCTGAAGCAAACGCTGCCTGCAAATATAGGTGATCAACCTGTGAGAAACATGTAGTGATCAATTCAAGACGTACCAAGGAACTTTGCAGCAGTATTCTGCAATGCGTTCAAGACCTCCAGAGAATCAAATCTTACTTCTTCATCGCCGTCTCGTATATCCTTTTGAACAGGGACACGAATGCGTTGGCGGAGAGTAGAACTGTCTGCCATGTTATGTATGTAAACCTTGATTTCCTGTAGATAAAATACGAGGATTGTTTATATTCAAGGAAAATTGAAAATCACGAGCTTAAAGTAATAACGGCTCACCTGCAGCTCTCTTGTACATGATTCCTTGATGCCTGAAAGATCTCCTGGCATTTTGACATCATGTTTGTCCAGTTGCGCATCTTGTATCAATTCACGCTCGGGTGTTTGAGCTGGCGAAGCTAATTGGGAACCAGGGGGAGAGGAATCAGGTGTCGGAGTGGTGTCCTTTACAAAAGGACTATCGTCTGCAAGTAGCCTCTCCTTGACAACATTGCTTCTGAGCTTTGACAATCTTCTACGCCAAGTCAGCCGCAGTGTACTTTCGCTTAGACATTCTTGGAGGGGCCTCTGGATGATGGTGGTTAAGGTGAGACAGCATAGTGGGTGAAAGCAGACAATCGAATGGACCTGTACAGCCTTTGACAACCTATATCAAATAGTTCGATCGAAGAATTACTTGAATATTCGACTGAAGGCCCTACGAAATTCTTACCAAGTCAGTCTAGATTCAGTACAGCAGTACATGGAGGGTTTATCTCAATTCTGACACTGTGGTATGCGTTGGAGCAGCCCTGAAAAATTATTCTCTAGTAAAAAAATGTGTAGAATAGTCAATGAACGAAGATTCTCAACGGTCATATCACAATCTTCTATGAAATACTACCATGCCTTCAGTAGAATGTTGTTGAACACGAAAGGAACGTACGATGAAATACATAGTACTATATTTTCAGTAGAATCTTTTTGACACTTACCTTGAAGGATGTTCTATGTAGCAGTACTAACCTTCAGTAGAATCTTTTTGAGAATGTTGTAGAATGCGAAAGAACATACGATGAAATAGTACTATATTTTCAGTAGAATCTTTTTGAGACTCACCTCGAAGGATGTTCCATGTAACAATACTACTTATACCTTCAGTGGAATCTTTCTTAGACTTAGCTTGAGAAGGATGTTCCTAGATATCATCTAAAGAGATAATGTATCAGGAAGCTAGATATATCTGGACACTTTCTGGTACATTTGATTGATCAGCAGACACATTTTGTTTCGAATCTATGAAAAGAAATACAAAGACCTTATTTTTGTACACATTCTGGATCATCTATCCGTTGAGCCGATATTTTTGACTGAATTGAACAAAAACATCCACTCGACGGACAGGTGATCTGGAATGTGTACGAAAATAACATAGATTCGAAATAGAACATGACCCAAAAGGCATCCAAATATATCAAGTTTCTGTTCACGCATCTAGCTTCCTGATACATTATCTCTTTAGGTATATATCTAGGCTACAAATATGCCTCATTTTGGTATGTCTATTTGGTCACCTATCCGTCGAGTGGATATTTTGGTCTTTTCGGCATGCAGGGTCCACTGCAGATATCAGGTTCTCGCCTCTAAAATAACTTGTACTATGCCGTCTTTAGAGACTTCTGCACAGCCTGCCCATTCCCATCACATGCTACCTTTCATCCCAGTCCCAATATAAGGGGCCCACCTTTCCCTCTGCAAGCTTTGCTTTCCCATCATGACTTCCAACCCAAAGCAATCTGTCTGGAGCGAGTATGCCACTGAACTCAGTGCTCAGACAGAAGTTGCACAGACTAAGCTCGAAGTCTTAGCATCAACTGGTGAAAGTGCACTTCTCACCAGCCCCATTGTTGTGGATCTTCGAGCAAAGCTTAGGGCTGCCTGCCCTGACCAAGCTCAGCTATCACCCCTTCAAATTGTCCACGAGTTCTTGGCTTATGTCGGTCGCCATCCAGACCTTTACCCTGGCGTCTATCCAGTCATCAAAACCAGAAGAACTGTCCTTCACACCTACAGAACTTCAAAGCAGAACCTTGTGCACAAGCTTGGGCTTGATGCTGAATCAGAAGCTGGAGAGAGATGGCGCCAAATCATCATGCAAGCCAATCCTGTGCACCTCTGCAGACTTTCTGATCCATACCCTCCTCTGGGCTCGTATGTGGCTGAGACCAGTGCAATCTTTCAAAGATGGCAAAACTATTTGAAGACAAGGAAGCTCCCGGACGAGCGGCTTCCAAGGTGCACTGCCTGTTGAGCAGGCTATGTTCTATATACGTAGTGGCAACTGCATACTGACCTGGGGATGTAGAAGTGCTTGTTAGAGCGGTTTGCTAGAGGTTAAGAGTGATGAGTGTTAAGAGAAATCCTTATTATTGTAGGGCAATCTACGAGCCCTTATATACTGTTCTAGATAGTACATGTGACTACTTATCTAAGAACTACTGATGTATAGTAAGCGTAATTAACTAGATTACTATCTAATCTATATCTAATCTAATGTTGATGGCTGCTTACTAATTCACCAATTCAACACTCCCCCTTGCTAAGCTGTACCGTTAGTGCGCGTAAGCATAAAAGCGCTATAAGCAGCCGAGGTTCATCTTTGTTATTTGAGATACGTTGTACCATGGTTCTATGATACATTGTATCAAGGTTCTATAATATATTATACAAAAACTCAGCTAGTATAAAACTGAAGTCCTAGTTGTGATCTAAACTTCTCGAATTTTTGTCTGCCAAGGTTCTTTGTAAACATATCAGCAGGATTATCGCTTCCTTCTATGAACTTTATTGTTATGTTCTCATTTGCTACATGTTCACGAATAAAGTGATATTTGACAGCAATATGTTTTGAACATCGTTCTGTAACAGGATTGGATGCAATGAAGATAGATCCTTGATTGTCACCATAGATATCGATAGCTTTCATCTCGATGTTAAGTTCTTTTAAAAGAGCTTTTATCCAGATGACTTGGCGACTACAATCGCTAAGTGCCATATACTCAGCTTCTGTAGAGCTTAACACAGTTGTGGTTTGAGCTCTAGAGGCCCAGTAGAAAGTACCATGGGCTAACGTTAGGAAGAAGCCAGTATGTGACTGATGATCATTTGGGTCTGATGCCCAATCAGAGTCTGTGTATGCAGCTAAACCAGTTCCTAAAGGATCTGATTCAGTCATCTTTTTCTTGGATCCATCATACACTAATGCGTAGTGCCGAGTACCTAAAAGGTAACGGCAAATCCAGAGAGCTTTGGCCAGGTGATCATCTGAAGGGTTTGCAGCGTGCTGTGCCATTTTGGTAACGGCGAAGGCTATGTCAGGACGAGTTCCTAACATGATGTAAAGAAGAGACCCGATGACAGTTTGGTATTTTTGTTGAAGGACTGGGTCAACTGGGGCTTTGTTCTTTATAGGATAATATCCTGCAGGTAATGGAGTAGCATACCACATCGTTCCAATACCTTTTCAAGGTAGGCACATTGATCGAGATAGATTTTGCTGCCTTTCCTGACGATGTTCATCGTAAGAAACTCTTTGGCATCGCCAAGATCCCTGCATTCCCACTTCTTCATAAACTTTGTCTTTAGCTTGAGCACTAGCTGTTTGTCTGCTCCACAGAATAGGGCATCATCGACGTAGACGACGGCAACAACAATGTGACTGTTTTGATTATATACGAAGATTCCGGCATCAGAATTGATTCGTTTGAAACCAAGTTCTGCCATGGAGTTGTCGAGACCTTTCCACCAAGCAAGACCGGCTTGCTTAAGTCCATATAGAGTGCGAAGTAGCCAAATCACTTTGCGTTCTTTTCCAGGTTCTATAAAACCTTCCAGTTGTTCCATGTAGATCTCTTCTTCAAGTATGCCATAAAGATAGGCACTACCAACATCGACACCTGAGATGTGCCAATTATTGAGGGCTGCCAATGCGAAGACTAGGCGCACCGTCTCGAAGCGAACAACTGGAGAGAAGACTTGATCGAAGTCTAGACCTTCAATCTGTGAGAAACCTTTAGCGACGAGTCTCGCCTTCTTACGACCATCAGTTTTGATGTCAAAGACCCATCGGTTTTTTATGACTTTCCTATTCTCAGGACAATATACGAGTTGGAAAGTTCCACACCTGCGAAGTACCTCTAGCTCTTCGTGGCAAGCAATTTTCCATTCCTCTTGCTCCTTATCTGGTAAGAGCGATATTTCTTGGAGTGTCCATTCGCAGAGAGATTTAGAGTCAATTGCATTATTAAGCAAGAGATTTATCATCTGTACTCCCCCTTCCCAGCATAGTTGTGCCTGATCTTCTAAAAGATCATTTCCATCTGTATTAGATGCAGAATTTTCATCGTCTGATGTGGACGAGTGTGGTCTGAGACCTTTATCAGCGTCTCCTGAGTCACTTTGTCCTGCAGAACTAGGACCGGGATCCTGTGGTTCTGCTGGTTTAGCTGTTGCCATGCCTCATGTTCTCTTGCAGCTCTATCAGTGTTGCGTTTATCAGTTGCGACCTGTTTGTCTGCATCGTGTGCACACACACCAGGGGGCCAAGTGCTCCCCTGTCTCCAAGCTTGATTAGAGTCTGGTACAAATGTTTTTGGTGCTCTCCTGTCACGTTGAGTTCGTCTAGGTGCAGGAGGCAGATTTGGTGATTGCCTTGGTCATCTCAGAGGTGTCTGTGGAAGCTGAGGTGGTGTATCAGGTTCAGATTCAGATCTCAGAGGCGGCGTTTCCGGTGGTGATCTCCGCGGATTCTGTCTGTCAGCATTGTCATGCTGAACATCAGGTCTCCTTTTGGAAGGTGTGTTGGATGGTATGTAAAAATGCTCGTCTTCATCTTCGCTGAACATTTGAGGAGTATCCTCATTAGGATCGTTAGGAATGTCTTTCGATGTTATAGGAAGTCGTTTCGAGTTTGTTGTACTGCTTGTGGTGCAATAAATTTTGCATTGTTCTTTCTCATGAATAGATCACCATGTCCACCAGGGGCTGGACCAAGATAGGTGATAAGTTCTGTTTTGGAAGCGAGTTTGTTCTTTCGAATTTTCGCTGGAACGTAGACATACGCTCCGCAGCCAAGTACACGTAAGTGATCCATACGAGGCTTTTTCTTTTCCAGAACTTCATATGGTGTTATCCAGTCATGTCGCTGCATTGGAGTGCGCGTATACAAATATACTGCATGTGTAACACAAAATTCCCACCAGCTATCAGGAAGGCACGTGTGTTTGCGCATCGCCTCAGCTTTGTCCATTATAGTGTGCATAAGGCACTCAGCACGACTATTTTGTTGGGGGGTGTATGGTGCGCTTTGTAGGATCTTGATGCCTTTGTCTTTCAACATTTCTATGAAGGCACCTTTGATATATTCTCCCCCTGCATCAGACATCCATTGTTCGACTTTAGACTTGTATTGATTCTCCACCATGGCGAGCCATTGGCGAGTTACATGTACTGGCGTTTTCTTATTGTTCAACAGAAAGGCCCATGCGTTAGATGTAAAGTCGTCCAAGAAGATTATCATGTAATTGAATTTGTGGTATGATTCAGTGGGGAATTCTTTGAGATCTGAATGGATTAATTCAAAGGGACGCGACGCCCGTCTTTCTGATGGTGGATAAACTCGTTGTGGTGTTTTATCTTTGAGACATCCACGGCAAATAGGTGGTTGTAAAGGAATATTGAATTCTGGCCAGCCATCGGTATGTGTTCGAAGATGTTTGAGAACATCACGAGAAGGGTGACCAGCGTGTTGATGTGCTAAGTCAAAGTTGATTTCGTAAATCATAGTGTCTGCCAAGGAGGTGATGTCAGTTTTGGTATGAGGAAGATAGTAAATAGTATCTTCTGGTGATTGTTTGGTAAATGTCAACCAGTGACAATGCATTAATTGTCCATCTACATCTGTCATTTTGTCATGCTTCATCAGCATGATCATTTTGTCTGATCCATGGACTGTTACTCTGTCTGATTGTAGGAATGTGCCAAGTGACAGTAGCTGTTGATTTAGATCGGCAACATAGTAAACAGGGGCAACTTTGAAGTAGTGAGATCCCTGTTGTATGATGACAGTACCAGCGGTGTTGGTTTTGGTAACTCCATTTGCAGTTTGAATGGAGATTGGATCTACTTTATGTGACTCAACAAAGTCGGTTAAGTCAAAAGTATAATGACCAGATGCTCCAGAGTCGAGTAACCAGGCATTATCATAATGTTTCTGGTTGATGAGAGTATTCTTTCCCTTGCAATTCACACAAGATGAATAATAAGTCCCACAGGGACATAATATATTTGGTACATTATAAATAGAGGGGCTAATAGAGCCCAGAGGAGCGGTATGTATTAATATATTACAAGCATGTGATAATAATAAATCACATGCGACCGGGCTCATCATCTGCACTGTATGTGATGTGTCAGATACTCTATTCACAATGGAAGAGAAAGAGGGTGCGGCGTACCTGTAGTACCCGCCATCATTCCAACCCTCAGAAATAATCTCCTCGGAGTCAGACCTGAGGGAGATAACGTCCATGTCCGGAAAATCGGACAGAGGTTCAAGGTCCGGCATTGAGTCGGCATCCCCGCTGGCATCCGAGTTGGAAGCACTGCGGGACGTGGAGATTTCCTCGAATAACGGGGTCACTGACCGTGCTTGACTCCACCCCGATGAATTGGAGGTGCTCATTTGGTCGAGGTCCCCATTTATTTCCTCGAGGCCCTTGTTGTACTCCCTGTCGAACTCCCCCGAATACCACCTTTGAGTCATTTCATCGGTGATCATATGCAGACGCTCCTCAAGCATTTTGCGGTTGGGGTCGACGTTCTCCTTGTCGGAATCCCCCATGTTGACAAGACCGGCCTCCCACATTCTGAGGCACTTGGTTGACTCCTCCTTTTCCATCTCGAACTCTTCCGAGTTCATACTCCCCATGTTGGAAACGAGGCTGTCTGACAGTCTGTCCATCTCCTCAGCCAGTTCTGCGTGGTTGTCCGTTCCCACACACTTGTCGTGTTTCCACCCGAAGTTGTTCCACGCCTCCTCTTGCTGTGGAGTACCCCAGTTGGCGGCACCCCAACTGTCAGAAGTGGATTGGCCATCGCAGTCATCGTGATCGGGATTGGAATTGGTGTGGGAGAAGGTATAACCAGGAGGGTAGGGGGCAACGAGGTTTTGCCAATAGTATCGTTCCATAAAAGAACAACCATTGGAGATGTTAGAGGGACGAGGGAGAGAAGTAGAGGCTTTGGAATGAGACATGTGTGCTAGTTCAAGGTCTTTGAGGAGCTCACCAGTTGGCTTAATCCCATTATCACAAGCGGTTTTAAAGGCATTCTGGACAGATGAGAAAAATCCGTCAAAAGGCTTTACCGTCTCGCAAAAGAATGGTTTATGCACATCTTTGGTAGAGGGCTCCGTGACCATAATGGTCGGAGTTTCCTTCAAGAACTTTGCTGCATGTATGACATGTGAGTGTCCTAACTTAATAGGACCCATACTCTGGGCTTGTTGCTTCTGGCGTGTTTGTTCACCAGCGCGTTTTCCGTGGCCTCACCAGTTGCCACGTCCTCAGCCTTTGCCTCTCCAAGCGCTGCTGCCGCCTTTATGGCGCTGCTGCTGCTGTTCCTCAAAGACAGGAGGTTTGCCTTTGCATTTGATCGCTGTAATTTTGGTTGCGTTGGCAGATTGAGGTTTCTTTCTGCCACGAGCCTCCCAAGTATTAACAACATGAGTTCGGAGATTATCAAGTGTCTCGTGTTCAAAATCGTCAATATCGTCCTGAGTGATTTTGTTAATGATGTAGGCATAGATGTCAGGAGGGAGTTTGTTGACAACAATCATGAATTGGAGATACATGGGGATCTCAGTGTTGTCGCCTGCATTAGTGATACAGGTTAGGTACATTTTGATGAGATCAATTGCAGCACCGGGATGAGCATTACGTGGGATCTCGACGTTCATGGCCCGTTTGAAGTTCTGAAAGATTTCAGCTGCTCCAGGTCTACCATAGAGATCTTTGAGTGTGTCCCACATGACTCTAGCAGTGGTGATATTTTCGATTTTGGCACTGATAGCTTGAGTGACACGGAGTTTGATGACACCCATGGCTTTGTCGTTGTCTTTTTCCCAATCAGCAACATTACCGCTAGCAGCAGCAATGAAGTGAGGAGAAGAAACTTCACTACCAGTGTCAGATCCTTCTTCAGCGGCTGCTGCAGCGGCGGCGGAAGCAGCAGTAGTGCTGCCAGTAGTTCTGGCGGGAGCTGTGGGAGGAGCCAGTACAGGAGATGTGGATCCGACGATCTGGATTTCTCCAGGTTTGAGGGTATTGAGGACATAGGCGATGCCCTGAGATTGGAGCCAAGATTTGGACTTGCTGGCCCAAATTGTGTAATTAGGTCCAGTGAGTTCTGGAACGGTGGACATAAAGCTTGATCCGGAAGACATTTTAAATGTGATCTGGGGATGTAATCAAACTGTCAGCATAACATCCTATATGCAAGATAAGCGGCGGCATTAAGGATGCACCATGAAAAATTAAAAGCTGTGGCTAGTGCGCTTATGACAGTGATTATCCCTGGTGTGCATTATACCAGCTTGCAGCCTTATAGGCGCTACTGGGCACATACAGCAGCCATGAAGGCGCATGTAAAGAACTTCTGTCATGGAGGGCGATGTTCAAGCAGCTGCAGGGGCGCTACCAGGTATTACACAGTCTAGGACTTGCTGCCAGTAATGGTGCGATGTCCTGGGCTTGCGGGGCCCATAACCTGTTGAGCAGGCTATGTTCTATATACGTAGCGGCAACTGCATACTTACCTGGGGATGTAGAAGTGCTTGTTAGAGTGGTTTGCTAGAGGTTAAGAGCGATGAGTGTTAAGGGAAATCCTTATTATTGTAGGGCAATCTACGAGCCCTTATATACTGTTCTAGATAGTACATGTGACTACTTATCTAAGAACTACTGATGTATAGTAAGCGTAATTAACTAGATTACTATCTAATCTATATCTAATCTAATGTTGATGGCTGCTTACTAATTCGCTCCTGGAGGAGAAAAGGCTGCAATTCCATCTGGGTCCTACTGAATCTGCCATCTTCTATGATGCCAGCACTGGCAAGTGACTTTTACCACTCTTATTTGGGCATTTTTTGCTCAGCACGCTCACCAGGTGGACTGATTGGATTTGTGTTTCGTAACTGGTCAGGGGATGAAGAATTAGTTAGCTATGTGAATGGAGTTGTCGTTGAGGCTGTTAAAGCTGCAACTAGTGTCCGCACAAGTTTCATTATTCACTGCCATTTTCAGGGGATAATTCATGACATTTCTTATAGAAAGAGGACACTGGCAGCATTGTTATTGCTGGATGGAGTGCAGGATCCTGCAGTGCTTCCGTCTTTGACTGGGCCAATAATCTCTGCAAGAAGAGCATTTCTGACTCTGAACTTTTCAACATTCGCTACTGCCAATCTTCCATATTTGCAGCTTTCTGGAACCTCTGCCTTAGTGGCCTCCCTCAAGAGGTCCTCAATGACTTTGAAAGCTGGTGCAGGGAGACCCTTATTTACCCGATGGATCCACACTGCAGGCAAAGGTAGCTCTCTTCAATGAGAAGAGCCTGAGAAGATTCTGAGAAGATTTCAAATCCGCTCAATAAAAGATCACTGAGAAGAGTTTGAGAAGAATTGAAATCATCTCAAAATCATCTCTACCCTGTACTCAACGAGAAGAGTCATGCTTTTCTCATTGAGAAGAGTCTGAGATTATACTGAGAAGAGTGAGGGTAATCCTAAGGAATCCTGGCAATCCCGCCTGCCATGTGCCATCCATGCGCTGGCTTAATAATTCAATTGATTTGATATCGAGATCGTACAGTTCTATTCCTCGGAGTTGATACTAATTTTCTCCAAGTTACGAGTGTATATTCTCTAGCTGCCATTCCGTCCTCTGTCAAAGTTGCCTGGTTTTCTCAGCTAATACAGACATCAGGCACTAATTCATAAATAAGTATCTATCAAAGCAAGTATGTACTCTACTCTAAATGTAAGTAGGCTCAGGACGAAACAAGACGAAAAGCAAAGCTAGAGTAAACGAGAAAGAAAGAGGTGAGGCCAACAAGACAGATTTCGGAGGAAGGTCTCACACCCTGCAAACCATTCAGTGACAATGGCTTTCTCCTGAGGAAAAGGAAGAGAAAAAAGAGGAATCAGCAATGCATCCAGAGCAAAGGACAAGTTGACACTCACCAAAGTGTCTATGACGACTTTCTCCTCAAATTCGGGAGGTACTTTGATGCCATGTGTGCTAGCTGCACGAATCTAGACGAGTGATGAGAGGTCAGAACAGCATATGCGGAGAAAGAGAATCAGGCTAGACACACTGTGTCTAAAATACCTGACGCTCTCGGTTTCCATCGATGCGGATAGGATTTCCTCCAATGTACTTTGACAATTTCTTGTCCAGAGGTTCTAGGGTGTGGTTGTATGTGGAGGCTGCAGGTGAACAAAGGAAACGAAATTAGAGCAGGAAGACCTGTTATTCAGACCAACACACACCCTGAGCAAATCCTATGAGCAAAATCTCCAAATGCTTGCACGAGGTGTTTCCGGATAGATTTTTGTCTTTCGTGTTTCTGAGGTATTGTTGAATCAGAGACTGAGCACAAAGTAACAGCAACAACATACCTGATGAAAAGTGGAGGTACAGCTTCGGTATGACATTTCGACGTGGGATAGAGACCGTGGATTATTTGCTGCAGCGATTCGGTCGTTCTTGGAATATTTGTTGTCCTGTGTACAGGTCAGAATGACATTACTTGGATCAGGTACAAACAGAGTGCACCGGAAATACACCTCATCCGACTTTTGTAGGTAATCTGGCAAGAATTCAAGTCTATACCACTGTATGAGCCAATGAGACGAGGAGCACGAAAGGGCATGGTATTTACTTGTCCACATAAAGTTCACGAAGCGATCGTCCATAGTTGTATGTTGACTGCAGAAGGATATCAGTGAATGGTCTCGTACTAATATGATGAAGACGTACTGTTCTACCCATGTCAGTCAGCTCTCCCAATAAACTGGCTCATCAGATGGTATACATCATCAGCGAGGAAAGGAGAGGGTGGACAAGGAGAAGATACTATCATGAAGCGTACTAGGGACCATGGATATAGAACGGAAACCACATACCAGTCATCCTCAACACTATGTCCATCCTCTCTCTCAACGACTTTTCGGGCATGCATGAAATCATCTCCGTCTTCATCTCCAGTGACCAAGGCTTGTAATCTTTGTGCAGTCTTGCAGAATGACCAGTATTGAGGAAGATTTGCAGGTTGTCCCATTAGTCTAATGCCAACAGGAGTTTTTTCGCCTAGAAAACCATCGCAAAATGAATGATGAGTTTAGAAACTTCATGGCAATCCCTACCGTGTCTGACGTATATGTGCACTTGTTGTAGCTGAAGATTATCTGGTGCAAGCAGATAATAGCTCTCGACTTCAAGTGGTAGCTGGGCCATGGTTTTCTCATGAGGTGAGGCCTATTTGTACAGTCAACTATCCCATGCCAAGATACAGTTGAGTAGCTCGGTTTGAGCTCGATGAGACTGACAGTGGAGGACAGGGCAACTCACATATAGAGAAATAGCATTCTGGGCAGGTAGAGCACTCAGAGTAAATGGTTCAGTCACTATCCTCGTCCAAATCTATTTTGCAGCTCCACTCCAACAATTTGAAAATAACGGCCGCCTCGTGTCCTGACCCACCATGACCAGGGGGTGTTAGGTTGTGCTTCTTCACAATTTCGTCTTCAATCATGCTCTAGGGATAAATCATTCAGTGGCTCATATGACAGTTGAGAGTAGAGATTAGTCTTACTGGTCATTTCGGAATACATTTGATCACGAGTATATAAGTAAATATGCGAGGAACAACATTGGCGACTAAGATAGCAAGAAATCGTACAGAACTAAGATAGCAAGAGAACAAAGGGGTGGCGTCAGAGAGCGAGGTACCAAGGCGAGCTGAAGAACGGCATCATTGCTTGCACCTGGGCATGGTGGCTTGAAAGCAGTCAGCATCAGCAAAAAAAGAGGCAGAGATGGGACGTACCATGGGACAAACTTGTTGACGTTGAAGGGGTAAGAGAAGGTAGTAGCCCAAAATCGGCGATGAGGGTGGAGGAGAGACCAGTGGATGGTCATGACGAGTTGGCCCTGTGGTGTGAAGCAACGAACGGTCCAATGATTATCATTTCCGTGGGGCTCCTTACTGCATCAATGAGGTCAAGTTAGAGGAAAATAGAGGAAAGGGACTTACACTAAGCAGATCATCGAGATGTTGAATATGGTCAGGCTGGTGAAGTACCTATCGACGATATGAGCAAAAACCAAGGGAACAAATGGCAGGTCGTCATCCGGTATGGAGTTTCGGACGAGATAGTGAAAGGCGCTGACGTTTGCTAAGAAGACTAGTAGTTAGAGGTAAAATGGTAAAATGGGAAAGAAGCGAGGACTTATGGGTTATTGCAGCCATCGAGTTGTTGACGGTTAGACGAATGGATAAGCTTTGAAGAACAAAAGAAAGATTTCGATTATGTAGTACTAAACCGGGTTTCCGTGTATGTAGTATTCACCTTTTGGTATGTGTCACTGCTTCAAAAGTAAGGAGAGGCCAAAGACAGAAGGAGATGAACAGTTGAGAAGAAGAGGGAGTGCTGACCTAGTTGCAATATCAAATGGCAGAGAGAACAGATTTTGATTAGGTAGTACTAAACCGGCTGGGTTACATACGTAGTTTTTTTTTTCTTTCTCTTTTCTCTTTTCTTTTCCTTTGACGCGGTAGTGTATGGTAGCAAATACAACCTACATTAACCTACATAGGAAAGATAAGATGCATCGAGAAGGATATTCACTGTCAACAACGTCTGGTCCCCATATCCCCAACGGAAACCTTCAAGCCTTGGAGGCTGTATTAAAACACTGTTCTGTTAGAGTTATCATGTCCGTGCTTTGAGTATACATGTGTAGAATATAAGAGAGCAAGAAGGAAGAAAGAAATAATAGAGAAAAAGTGCAACAACATAGGCGCCGGTGAGAATGGTCTAGTAGAACATGTCCCAATATTGACCCGAAAAATACGGCATTGCACTTACAGCGTCTGAGGTGTTCCCACTACCACTTTGAAGGTCCCGAGGGGCTGTGGTTTCAGCAGGCAGTTTCTCTTTCTCCTTCTCCTTCTTTTCTCCGTCTTGCAACCTGACGTTCCTCTCCTCCATTTCTGCTCTGTTCCTTTCCTCAGCTTCTCTCTCTTTCGCCTCCATCTTCTCCTGAATGCTGACCTTGGCAGCCTGTTGTCGCTTGTAGCGCAACATGATTTCTTTTGCCGGGGTCACCACGTCGCCACTTGTACTATCAGCTACTGCAGAAGGACTCAGCACACACTCTCTAGAACGATCTTTCGACCTCAGCTTCGATCCAGACGACGATGAGAGGTCTCTAGAACTTGACACACCGAGTGAAGGCTTTAACGTCGAGCCAGAAGTGCTGGCTAACAGTGGTGGAGCATGAGGACTCTTCAGAGGCGTTGGAGACAATGGTAATATCGGTGGAGCATATGAAGCATATGTTATATTCTGTCGAGGTGATGGAATGGTCTGGTCATCTAAAACAGGCAGCAGCGAAGTCTTTCCCAAATTCAGGCCACATGACTGACCTTGATTTCTTAACGGTTTTCGGTGAAGAATGTTTCGTTGCCGTTTGTCCTTGTCCTTCCCTTTATCGTCTTTGCCTTCTGCTCTGTCCCAAAGTCTTGTTAGTGAAGCACTTTTCACCTAGCCGAAACCACGCTCTCTAGAACCTTCATCGTCAGACGTTGCTGCTCCTCTCAAATCTCTCACACTTCCAGCCACCTTGACCCGCTCCATACTCTTCTCCTTCAGCATCAATCTTTCAGCCTCCCATTCTCTCCAACGTTCCTGGCCTTTCTGGATGCCCAAGAGAGCCACATCGTCCTTTTCCTTGCGTTGTATGGCGTATCACCCTATCGTCCCTCGTGTGCATTAACCTCTTCTCTCTATCATAGAAAGGACGAGCTGCATGACCCTCACTTTCACTTGCGCTGCCTGCACTCATTACCCAGGAGGAGCAGGTTTAGAGAGTAGTTGTTTGAGTGAGACTCCCATCCCTGGTGACAGTGGACCGTTGATATGCGCATGCAGACGCGGCTGAGAACGAGGTGAACTCGTATGAGAACCAGTGTAGTGTGCCTGAGGGGGAGTTGTTGTGAGAGAAGGTGCTTGCGAAGAGGAGAGTGTGCGACTACTGGTTGCCTGCACAGGTGGATTTACGCTCGGTGATGTTGATGATCAATTAGGAAGAACTCGTGATGAAGAAGATTGTTGGGTCTGTGCTGAGGTTGATTGATTGTTCAAGATCGGGATGAGATAAAAGAGAGGTAAGACTTACCGCTTTTGGTCGAAGCAGATGACCCCGTAGTGACAGACAGCTTCGAACTGGAAGCCTTGACTGTCGCACTCGATCCAGCTCTATCCCTCGCTCTCGACCCATTACGACTATCTAGGCTTTCCTTTCCTAATTCATCCTTCTTCCCATCTTCGCTTTGCATTAATTCATCCTTCTTCCTATCTTCGCTTTGCATTCCCACCTTCAGTAAGTTTCTTCTAGGTGATATCATCTGACTGTTGTTGGGACTACCAAATGGACTTGATTTGGCTGTCATGGAATTTCCAGCGCCAATGTTGGTGTTGGTTTTACTTGAAATTCCGTCGCGAGTGGCAGAAGATGAAGAAAGTGAGAGATTAGAAGTAGCCTTCTTAATATCCCTGCTGTCCGGAGAAGCCAGAGGAATAGGGACAGGCAAAGGAGAGTCCTTCCGACGGCGTGGAGAACTGGAAGGAGAAGTGCGTGATGATCTTGAATGAGAACGTGAATTAGAACTAGAGGCCGATACAGGTGAGCTAGAACGGGCTGGAGAAGTTGGATTAGCAGATAAACGATCTGGACTTGATATCGATGGATTAGGTGGAGAAGATAGTGATTTAGACGGAGGAGGTCATGCAAAGGTCGTGAATTGCCACCTTCTCCATTAGCATTGGGAGTGAAATGCGAAGGAATGGCAGAAGGTGTAGAGGTCGAGAATGACGAAGGGAATTTATCGTCTAGTCCCGAAGTAGTGGACTGGGCAGATGATTCGTTGGAAGTACGAAGGTCACCGTGACGAGGAAAGCTGGTCGTATGTGCAGTGGGAGCGGAGAGTTCAGAGCTAGTTTCAGAGATGATAGAAATGGCAGTGGACTGGGACACAAGAAGCGTATGGTTTGAAGATATAGAAGATTGAGAAATATGAGACGAAGCGTAGGAATACGTCCCGGATGCTTGTGAGCTGCAGGATGGGAAATAAGACGAAGTAGGTGAGCCTGAAGTCAATGTGTAAGTAATTTCTTGGAACACTGATGCAGAAGAGAGTCATCACTGGAACTCCTGCTTAGGGTATTAAAACAGACCCGTAGCCCGACTTTACAGCACTCCCATCAGTTCGTTCACCAGTACTGGCGTCATCGCCTAGGTCATCGCTAGAAGCTTCATTACTTCCTCCCCCAGGATCATCAACTGGATGGTCATGATAGGCTCTCTCTTTTTGAAAGGGTTTAGGATTTGTTGTGGGAAGCAGTGGTTCGTTATCAGCAAAGCTCTTCTGACTGTAGTTACTCGCCGTTGACACAGAGCTGAGTCTGTTGAGGTTTAAAGCTGCACCTGTATCCAAATGTGGATTCGGAGGCAGACGAGCTGGACGCAGATGGGGGCTAGTTGATGGAGATATCGTCGTCTTTGGCAAACGAGGATTAGATCCAAAAGCATTGCCCAGAGAGAGTGACCGTGTGGAAGCAGTCAACCTGGTTGCTGACTTGGGTGAACTGGATAATTGAGACCCGGAGGCAGATCTTGGAGACGTGCTTGTTGTTTTCAGATAACTCGAGGAGGCTGAAGTGGACATAATGCGTGGGCGAGAAATATTGACACTTCGACTCAAAGATGGGCTACAATGCTCTATTGTTATGCCCTTCCTTGCCACCATGGGTGGACACAACCTCTTCCTAGCTGACGATTACGGAGGTGATGATAGTCAAGATCCTGTTCCTGCCCCAGGGAAGACAAAAACTCTTTCGTTCTCTGACGATGACACTCAAGCTGTGTCTCTCGAATCCCTCAATACCGTCACTCCCAAATACCTCCTAGACATGGCTCACAATAAGGAATATATTCCTTTGTCCATGTTTCTGACTGAATCCCTGGACCTCGTCAGACTTGGCTCTACCTTATTGTTCTCAAAGAAGGGGGATAGCTCAACGAGAGTGTTAGATGTGGTGAATTCAGGATTTCGAGATGAAGATTCACTTTCCAAAGACGAATGGCTGACAGCGTACACCGCATTTCTCAACTTGGTCAAAGCAATGGGAAATTGGCCTTTAAATCATGAATCCTAGACCAAGCACTACAACACTGACATCTTCGACGCCAAACTTCATCTGGCTTCTCGCGTTATATCGTCTTCTTCCCGTCCCTCTACTGGTCCAATCTTCATCCAAGACAGGTTCCTATACTTTGAATCCCATCGCAGACAATTCCTCAAAGAATGGCATAGTATATCGTATCAAAGCTGGATATACCGTCTTCCAGATTCCCATCACCTAAAAAGAGAATGCATGAGGTTGACACCACATACTCTGCACACCTGGCCAAGAGAACAAATATAGCCCTTGGCATCACTACCCGACGGATGACCGTCCTGGTGAAGATAGGTCCTGACTTGCAGCGTCATACCATCAATAAATCCACCACAAAACTGAGAAAGCTGGATTTCATCTTCTCCATCAGGCGCCTTCCTCTCATCCTTAATGGCACTAACCAAAGCTTTCAACTTTTCCTTCTGCTGTTCCTCTTGCTCCTTCTCTTCTTCTCAATCTTTCTCGCCCTCTTCCAGTACTTTCAACTGATTATACAAACATAGGCGCTACATTGCCTCGTCCTAATCAACTCGGACAATGTCGGTTGCACATTTCCTCTACTCCTAACTCCACTTCCACTCGCCCTAGCAACCACAGCAGACGACGATGATGTGCCCACAGCTGCACACACGCCAACAAAGTCCTCATTGTCACTCCCAAATGGCTCATCGATGAGTATGATACATCCCTCCAAATGATCCACACGAACATTCAACTCTCCACGACGCGTACGTCCCATGATGTAGGCTTTGACTTGAGTTTCATTATATGCCCCAGGGACACCTGCATCTCTCAGGTGCGATGAGTGAGAGGAGGTTATTGATTTTAATTGAAGAGTAAATTTGGCTGAGATGGGAAAGAAGACAGGAGAGGAGGACTTGGTGGAGGAGAGGGAGGAAGGTGCGTAAGTGGGATCAGAGGTCAAGGACAGTGTTTTGAGAAGAGGAGCGATAGAAGAACATAAGGGGGTCAAAGGTTATTTCAAGGATGTTATAGAGCTGTTTGACATGCGGTGGTGAGATTTCGAGGACGTCACGAGAGGTGTATTGTATTCATCAGCATATAGCTAGAAACCAAAAGAGAAAGAAAGGTGACTTACCGCATCCTTGAGCAACCCAGTACAGGTAGGCGTTTTTGTGAGACCAAGCAACAAAGTGAGATGAGTAGCTCTGCCTTTAGCCTCCTCCTCATCGGTCTGAAGACCAACAGGTACGGCGAGAGCACTGACGAGCACCTGTCCAGCGAGCTTACTCAACTCTTCATCTGATTTCCCACCGATAGTTGTCACTACAGCGTAGTACTTGCCTCAAGCAACCAAGAGAGGTGAGGTATCTGTCGAGGCTGGTGATGGGTTTGTCACGTAGGATGGTGGAGACGGTTAGGCAGAGGAGTGGACTTGAGAAAGGAAGGCGTAGAAAGGCTGCGGTATGGCCCAAAAGAAACATTAGCTTTTGCTGCTTCGAAAACACGAGATGAGCACAAAAAGAAGTGAAAACTCACCGATATCAAGAACCATTATATAGGCCGCAACCCACACTCTTTCACTGGGACTCCAAAACTCTTTCTCTTCGTCCATGCCTTTCTTCAAAGCCTTTGCACTCTCTTCATTGTCCTTCTTCCCTCCACTCGCAGGCCTCTGACCCATACCACTCCTCTAGACGCACCACCGACAAGAATAATGCCCTGCTTTGCAGCTCCAAGTAACACATACTTTGCATCCAAGGTCCCAGAAGGGTTTAGGATTCGGTGTGGCTGGAGGAAGAATAGATGGATGATGGGGCTATTTCTTTCCAGCAGCCGACCCAAGTGGTGCAAGCAATTTGGGCGAGCTAAGAGAGAGATTGACGGGTTTCTTGAGCGATGTGTGACGTGGTGGTACGGCAAGTTCTGTAGTGAAGCTGCCGCTGATGATAGTGATGTTGCAAGTGTACTTGATCGAGGAGAACGAGGAGTCGGTGTCAGGGGTCGCGGACTCGACGGCGGCTCGTACTCTTTGTTGGTCGAGTCTTCTGCTCTTAAGACTTCAATGGAAAGTGCTTGAGGTATATATGAGGCCTCCAAGGTGATTTGAAGATGCAAGAGAGATCTGAGGAGTTGAGAGGTGGGTTTGGGTGAAGGCGTTGTTGTTGTTGTTGGAGTGTTCGCTGCCGACGACGCTGAGGATATCTCAGGCAGACGAATGGTGAGAATTGCTTGTAAATGTTCATCTTTACATCTCGATGAGAAGGATAATCCCTATTGTTTTTTGTAGGACACACACCAAAAAACAGTTGTGATCTATCGGAATCCTCCAAGTCATCTAGACATTTATCGGGATCCGCTTTGTCTTCTGAAGGGAATTGGCATTTGGGACCTGGACGTTGAGCTCTGCAGCGGTGAAAAGTTCTTCAAATGTCGAGCTCATCGTCGCAGACAACGTCCAGCGTCGGAAAAGAGTAAGTTGTGGCTGTGCAGCGGAACACTGCTGGATCAAAGCTCAGTCGGCGTGGACGCAATGTCCCATCGAAACGACCAGCGGCCTCTCGCTGTCGATGTATTCCTGAACCACCCGAGGACCTTCACCTTCAAAACAGGTCTTGTCGTTACGCATAATGACAGTTCGTTTGATCTCGGGCATGTCACCAAGGGAGCCATGTGCTAGAATGTCTTGAAACGGAGCTTGCCCTGAAAAGCTGGCTACGGGATATATGTCCCGCATCTAGTGCACAGTATTGGGCTGAAATGCCTGTGGCCTGAAGGGCAAATCCACGAGAAAGTTCCATGTCATCTCTTGGGTTGATGTCGGGTGTCGTGACAAACAATACCAGTATGTAGCCCCAAGGAAGCAGTGACGGGTAGCCTATCGCGTAGAGGAACGTAAAATGCAGGCGTGGGGTGGTTGCAAGGGCTTCAGGGAATGAACTGCAACATTCTGGATGCCATAGCTTAAAGCATATGGTTTCTACAGAGAGGCAAACGTCTGATAGGTGGATGGGCGAATGCGAGCAGTATTCTGAGTATCATCTCTGATATCAGCAAACATGCTGATGATTTCTATCGTATCTATCTCTTCTGAGAAAGCTCTTCCCAAAGCCTCAAAAAACTTGAAGGATTTCCTGCGATCTCCAACAGCTATAGTCCGAACAGAAGTCGACTGCAACGCAAAGCATAGCTTCACATTTCGAGAAGTAGGCGGTCGAAGTCATTGAGAAGATCATGCAGGACCTGATGCCCATTGAAGTGGGAATGAAAGGAAAAATAGATGCCTTCTGTCCGATGTGGGAACAACGTACGGGTTCGTGTTGAGTCGTCGACCTATGATGGGGTTGCATTCAATTTGCAGCACTAGTCGAGGAGCAGGGATTGGCGATGTTGCTTTCTTCATCGTCACCACTTCATTTTCTATTCCAGCAGGTGGTAAATTGTCCGCAAACTTGGTCAACATTGCCGCATGCTCTGCGACATGTATTAACCCCACATTCAACGGTATCATAATGAAGGGGCATTTGGACCCCACCGACAAAAGGTGAGGTGATAAGAAAGGGTGACGGCCACTGTGTTGTCAAAACATGAAGAGCCAGACTCTTCAATGCGAATAAACTGATTTGGTCCTGTGCTGACATCTGCGTGACTCTGAACTCAGAGATCGAGGAGTCCATGCAATAAGCGTCAGTGTCAAACACCTCTAAATGCTGATTACGATACAGAAAAGCACTGTGGTATGCATTTTTTTGGGGGTCACTGAGCTCAGCTTTTGCAGTGATATCGTGGACAATACTCTTGTAAGCATCGCCGCTGTTGGACTTGGATCGCATATTCAAATATACAGAGCTGATATGGGGTTGGATATGGTCTAGCGACGATAACATGGCCTAATTAGATAGAATTAATATAAGCCCAAATACCCTCTGCTTGATGTCTTTCAATTTCATGCAAGGTGAATAAACATGACGAGGGGGTAGGAGTGAAGCCTGAAAAATTTGTCAGCGAATTCATTGTTCCACGGAAATAAGAGAAAGACTGCCGAGTAAAGGAGACGTAGACCTACCAAAATGATGTGTGCAAACATCCTCAATCTGGTCAAGGTGTTAAAGTTGCCCAGAGAAATATCTGTATGACTAAAAATTGGTGATAGTAGCAAGAAAAATCTGAAAAGGACGTACCAATATGGATTCCAGTCACCTCTTGCCTTGGCCAGTGGAGGTCGTAGATCTTTCAGAAAATCCATGACTGTTTGCTGACCGTACAGAAGATCCATAACTTTGCGTCATGGGAGTCAACAAAGCTAACCGTTCCGTAGATCATAGCATCACCGGCGTCAATGGGTCTCTTAGTCTGCAATCTTTAGACGTTTATATCGATATCAATTAGCCAGTGGCCTGGAGACATAGATATCAGTCAGTCATTCGCAAAGAAAGCCGAGAAAGATGTACCCAACCGATGAACGCATTTGACGATCTCGCCCAAAGTGTTGATATTGCCAAAAATTCAGAATGCGGTCTGTAAAGATGGAAGTGTGTGGCCAACCGAGTTGGCTATAGACACAGAAGCAAGCCTGACTATGGCTCGTGACCGACGTACAAAAACGAGAGCAAAGGACGTATAGTCAACAAAGTTGGCTAAAGACACGGACCAAGCCTGTGTCGAGTGCTGACCAACCCAGCAGTGAGTAAGATAAAAGTCGCCCAAAGTCTTGAAATTGCCGACAGAAACCTGTAAGACTTGAGTGACAGTACTTAGCAAGAAAATGCTGCAAATGACATACCTAGTGGTTTTGTAGTAAACTCCGTTCTTGGCCGGTGTAGGTAGTAGACTGTATGGAAGATCCATGACTTTTCGTCATGGGGGTCAGCAAAGCTAACTGTTCCATAGATCATAGCAGGAAACACCACCATCCAGTCCAGTAATCTGTAACCTACAGGGAAGCATATCAATGATCATCCAGAAAAGATGCCAAAAAGATGTACCAAAAGAACCTACACAGTTGACGCCCTCAATCTCGCCAAAGTCTTCAGTTTGCAAAAAGTCCAGAACGTGATCTGTAAAACGAAAAAGAGGGAGTTGTGTGACCAACCAAGTTGGCTAAAGACACAGGACCAAGCCTGTGTCAAGTGCTGGCAACGAATAAAACAAAGTCGCTAAAAGTCTTGAAATTGCCGACAGAAACCTGTAAGGCTTGAGTGACAGTACTTAGCAAGAAAATACTACAAATGACATACCTAGTTGGTTTGTAGTAAACTCTATTCTTGGCCAGTGTAGGTAGTAGACCGTATGGAAGATCCATGACTTTTCGTCATGGGGTCAGCAAAGCTAACCGTTCCATAGATCATAGCAGAAACACCACCGTCCAGGCCCAGACTGTAACCTACAGGAAGCATATCAGTAATCATCCAGAAAAGAAGCCGAAAAGACATGCCAAAAGAACATACATGCCCTCAATATCGTCAAAGTCTTCAGATTGCAAAAAGTCCAGAACACGATCTGTAAAACGAAAAAGAGGGAGTTGTGTGACCAACCAAGTTGGCTAAAGACACAGGACCAAGCCATCAGGACTCACGCAACGAATAAAACAAAGTCGCCAAAAGTCTTGAAATTGCCAACAGAAACCTGTAAGACTTGAAAATACTGCAAATGACATACCTAGTTGGTTGTAGTAAACTCCGTTCTTGGCCGGTGTAGGTAGTAGCCATGGAGGATCCACGACTTTTCTCATGGGGGTCAGCAAAGCTGACCGTTCCATAGATCATAGCAGGAACACCACCGTCCAGTCCAGTAGTCCGTAACCTTCATAGAAGTATATCAATAATCAATAATCATCGAGAAAGGAAGCCGAAAAAGACATACAAAAATGTACACAGAGTTGACGCCCTCAATCTCGCCAGTCCTCAGATTGCAAAAAGTCCAGAACGCGATCTGCAAAATGAAGACAAGGAGTTGTATGGCCAACCAAGTTGGCTTAAAGACACAGGACCGAGCCTGTGTCGAGTCCTGGCCAAGCCAGACTCATGCAGTGAAGAAGATGATGGTAGACGCAAAGAATGACTGTCAATAATTGATGGACGGTCACATGGTCACATGCCACTACATCATCGGCACTTATTAATTATTCTTTTAAAGTTTACTATCACCTTCTTCCTCATATCGTCAAGTCCTGGCTCGTCCAGCACTTAGCACTGACTAGGTTTCAGTGCTTCTACCACTGACCTTGGTCAGTGATACCTCTCGACTTCCTTTTTTCAGAGTCATTCTCTGTCTCTACCATCAATTCATCTTCTTTGCCGCGTGAGTCCTGGCCAAGCCAGGACTCGACACAGGCTTGGTCCTGTCTCTTTAGCCAACTTGGTTGGCCATATGACTTACTTCGTTTTGTTTTACGGATCACATCCTGGACTTTCTGCAATCACAAGACTTTGTGGCAAGAGTGGGGATGGCAACTAGGAATATCATTTAAGTAGGTCCTACTCAGCTTTCTTTCTGCATGCTTTTCGACGTACATCTACAGGATACGGAATACAGGACTGGACGGTCGGTGGTGTTTACTGCTATGACCTATTGAACGGTTAGCTTTGCTGACCCCCATGAAGACAAGTCATGGATCTTCCATACGGTCTATTACCTACACCGGCCAAGAATGGAGTTTACTAAAAAACAACTAGGTATGTCATTTGCAGCATTTTCTTGCTAAGTACTGTCACTCAAGTCGTACAGGTTTCTGTCGGCAATTTCAAGACTTTGGGCGACTTTTATCTTACTCACTGCTGGGTTGGTCAGCACTCGACATAGGCTTGGTCCATGTCTTTAGCCAACTTTGTTGACTATATGAGTCCCTTTGCTTTTGTTTTTGCACGTCAGTCGCGAGCCATAGTGAGGCTTGACAAGTCATGGATCCTCTGTGTGGCCTGTGACCTACACTGTCCAGGCAGGACGCTTCTTGGCCTATCTGTACTTCCAAGCAAGCAAAGGTCATGCGTTACCTGCGATGTTTTTATGTTCTATTACTGACTTCTATGTTTTGGTTCAGCTGTGACCTCTCCCGATCCAAACACAGCTTTTATGCCTATACGTCATAAAGGGACAGTGGAAACGGCCTCTGCCATTCTTCATTGTCTTTTCGGTCCCCATTCAGGGCCCTGCCACACGTCGAAGAGTTCGCCACTCCGTCTGCACATTTCTACTTTTAACCCCCACTTTACGTGCCTCCCTGCGAAGTACGCTGGATTGACTGCCATGGTGCCCCTTCATTCATATACCCCTATCTTCCTCCATCTCATCTATTTTAGGACCCAGACTACTCAATCGGCGTCCAAGCCTTCAAAGAAAAGGTGCATTTACAGTTGGCCGACTGGCAGGTGCAGTTGGAGGACAGTCAGAGGACCGCGCAGATCTTGAATGTGCAATTGAAGGACAGTCAGAGGACCGTGGAATTCTTGCAGGTGCAAAAAGCGAGTCTCTGATGCTTCCCTCTCCTTTCAGAAGTATTGATACCTAGCTTTTATTCAGCAACAAGACAACGAAACCATTGGAAACCTGGAATCTCAGGTTGACCAACTTCAGCAGCAGCTGGTGGACTCCAGAACCTCCCATGAGGACCACTTGCGAGAATGTCGAGTGATGAGTGATAGTATGTTCCTCTCTCTATCTCTATTTAATGTAGCATATGTTGAAGCCCTTCCGTTTCATTGTCTCTCGCTATGAAATGTGTTTTTCTCCATCTTCACGTTGTGTCCTTGACCTATGCTCGCGCTCTCAACATCCTCAAACACCCACCTTTATTCGCCAGCTTCAACTGTAGCTCAATGGCAAACTCAGGAATTGTCTGATGTCTGTGAAAGGCTCCAGGCTGAGCAGAACAAAAGAAGCAAGCTGGGAAGTCAACTAAAAGCAAGAACTGCTACTGTGAAGGTGTGTATGCTTTCATACGGTCGATCTTTTGTTGACTCTCTTTTACCTGCCATTCATTCTGGTCCAGGCCTTCGAAAAAGAGATTGCCTCTCTTCAAGAACAAACTGCCAATAACGTTAATCTGTATGAAAATTTGAAGCAAGAGCAGTCCAAAAGAAAAGAATTAGCAAACCAACTCCAGGCCGAGCGTCGTAAATCGCAGGTGTGTATCTTTTCGCCGTTTGACATTTATTGATCTGTTTTTGCTCACCTTTTCACTGTTTACTGTCCAGGAGAACCACGACAGAGTCGAAGAAATTAGCAGGGATCTGAATGCGCAAAAGAAAGAAAACCTAAAACTCAAAGAGACCATTGACCATTTGAAATGCGATATGGATCAACTTCGGTTCTTGTACACCTACAAAAGTCCTGCAAGTTCTCCTATTGCTGCTGAAACCCTTGCAACTGAGCTTTTGGGACAGCTACACGATGAGGGGAATCATGCAGATGAAGATGAAGACGCGAATGCCTTACAAGATGATATAAACATGTTCTTTACACAGACAGGCTCCACCAAAGAGAACAGTGAATGCAGCTCTCTCCATACGAACCTGTGTCCGGTTCAGAATGAACTGGCTCAGGCTGAGAGCTGCTATTCGTCCAATCAGTTGCGAATATGTCATCCACTCGCGATCTTCGTCGCCAGGTTGAGGAGTTGGAAGGGCGTGTACAGAGGAGAAATGAGCAGATTGGAATACACCAACATGAGATCAAAAAGTTGGAGATGAACTCCAAGCTACAGGAGGAGTGATTAGTTGAGATTACCACAGAGATTGAGACGTTGTCTGCTAACAAGCTTGTCATAATCGAAGACTGTGCAGATGCAAGGGAAGCCAGGGATGATGCTCTCGCTAGAGTGAACAAGTTGGAGGAGGAGATGGAGAGGCTAAAGGACCTGCAAGCGAAGAAGGAGCAAGCATTGACTGCCGTCGTCGGCATTGTTTTCCACACTGTTTATTGCTCGAGACGGAAGATCAGCCTGGCTGAGCAGAGGAGAAAGGAAACCATAGAAGGATTTGATTCTCTGCAGAGACAACATGGGCAGCAAACGCAACGAGT
>JAACJM010000344.1:0-74502 GCA_013368315.1 Tetrapyrgos nigripes
GGTTTCGTAGAACGCTGCGGTATCGAGATGGGAGAAACCGGACTCGAGGGCGAGTTGGACGTAGGTGGTGACGTCGTGCCATTTCCATTTTGAGCCGGTACCGAAGGCAATGGTGGGAATCTACAGAAGAGGGTTGGATAACCAATTCCTGATTCAGCGGGAAGACCAGGCCAGACCGTACTCTACTCTATGACCTTTAAGTGCTAGCGCTTACTAGTACGAGGTGGGCCATGGCGCAGAGGCGACACTGACAGGGGACAAGTGTCTCAATGTGGGAGATATTATGCAACATAGACCATAAATACGAAAGAGGAGAGGGGTACAGGGAAACATAGAAGGCGAAAGCAATTTAGAGATAGGAAGACAGAATTTAAAAGGAATAGAAAGAGGCAAAATTATAGTAATTCAAATTCTTCCTGATATCGATAGCTAGTACCCGTTCCCCTGATACCGACTACAAAATAGAACGAAATCAGTAAAGCGAAACAAAGGGAGATTATTGATGGGATTGGTCAATTGTTCTATCGTGGGCACGGCTGTGCGCTGTGGAACCCAGAGCCCAATAGGATCGGTACCAGCTCGCAAGACCGTTGGAAAGATATCTATGTGGCAGAGGGGTTAGAATAGGAGATAATAGACTTAATCAGTGACTTCGGTAACTTTAGAACCCTGTTCAATATCTTCAGACCACCCGACGATCTGGTGAACAAAGTATACGGGGTTCCCACTGGTTTCGAGCCTTTGGAGTTTCGCGAGAATCTTTTCTTGTTTTCAAATGGTCTTGTTCATTTGGAGAATGCTACGATATTCAGCAAACATACGCAGGAGATTAAACTGGATGCTGGTGGGACCGTTCTGGCTCCGGATACAGCCCCAGTACCTCTTTCGAGTTCGATACCAAGACTGACAGATGGTCAGGTTTTTGACGTCCCCAGGGGGATACTACCAGTAGCGCCTGGAATTGGTCTGGAATATCGATCCTCTCGCGAACAAGGCGCTGTCCTCATACTTCCTGAGGGCGCTCGTCGTGTAGATTATGAAGGTTTACAGGACATCAGCAATTATACAAAAAAGAACGCCGAATCTTGGTACAGATACCTCAATGACCAAGTCGTTCGCCAAGACTGCCCAATTCAATTCATCCGGAGTGACCTTGGTGGTTGTGCAAACAATGTCGGTATCCTATGAGCTGAGGAAGTAGCTTTCACAAATCCTCTGTTTCCTTGAGATTGGTAGAGTTCTGAAGAGGAGATTTGTTGTAGGGGTAAATCCCAAACTGCCTTTCCAAATTGGGAAAGCATCGGAGAAGGAACAAGTGTTTACCTAAAGGAGAGCTGAGACCGCGCGAATGGAAATCAAAGAGAAGCGTTCTGAGTATCCAAACGGAAGGTTCCATGCAAAGAGTAGGCCATAGTCAGTATATGCAACTGAGGAGAGGCCTGGCAGTCTGGATTCAGGTATTGGACGCAACGGGAGAGCTCAGCCTAACAAAATTGGAAGGTCCCCGTGAGCTCTACGCAATCAAAATCGTTAAGATGACGTAGCTTTTGCCCAGATGTCAAGTAACAAACAACTAATTGTTTACTTACGCGTTCAGTGCAAGTTGCTCCTTTACCCTATATATATCTTCATTAGTGTAGACCCTTCATTACTTTCAACTCTAGTAATCCTTATGTATACGCATGTACTCTTGACTCTAATACGACCGGTGCGAATTGAATAGGGCTCCGCGCCGTACCAGTACTGTACAGTTTGTACTGGTACCGTACGACGGATACGGTCCCGTACCGTACAAGGCCGCTGCAGGGTCCAATACGGGTACGGGTACTGGACGGGCAAACCCGTATTGGACCGTATTTTTTACGGCCGTCGTACGGGTTTGTACGGTATACGGGTCGGCCATGCATCGGCGAAGGCTTTTCTCTGTGTTTATGCCATATGCTACCTCTGTAAATTAAATATCGTCAGATACTGAGCAGTTTGCGGCGGAAAATCTTGGGAAAATTGATGCTTGATCACATCAAGGGAAAATGTACTTACCAAAAAAGGTGCGTAGAGACCTGCCGAAGTATTGCCGAAATGCTTTGTGCCTCAAAGTCATCTCGAACGCACTGTTAACGTTGAGCGGTGCACTACATCAAATTGTTTCTCGCATTAATTCCTCTCAATAAGTCCCAATAAGTCTATTTCAAATCAGATTCCTGGCCATTTCCTGGCAAAAAGACCCGTATACCCGTATTAACCCGTAATACTGCTGTATCAGTACCCATCCCATATCGTACAAGCTTCCAGATGAACCTGTACAAATACGGGGACGGGTACACCGTACCAGTACTGGACCCGTAAAAAATACGGGCGTACCAGTATTACTGGACGGTGCGGAGCCCTAGAATTGAAGTTGATACCGGTGAACACGGTACGTGTAGAGGGGAAGTGGGTAAATTGCTTTTGGATATTGCCCTGCCATCCACTGCTCAGGCCTTCTCAGTTCGGTCATCCTGACCAGTATGATCATGCTTATCAGGACTTTTTCGTCCTTATCCCTCTGACCACTGGGGCGTTTCGCTGATGGATTCATCAGGCCACATCAGCCCAGGTAAGGCCTGATTCGGCAATCGCATTTTTTCTGACACAAGCACTCTCCTGTCAGCGGCTCTACTGGCATCAACCAAGCACATGTCCATAGCTCATCGCCTTGAAGAAGACTCGCCAGTTGGTAAATATGGTTTGGATAGCGACACACGGTAAAGCTGTTGTTGATGCTTTTATTTAATTTACTATTGGCGCCCTCAGTTGTCCCATGCATAAAAGCCTGACAGTCCACACGCTGAAAGGACCTTTCTATCGGCTCGACGGCTAGATGAGCAGATAGATGCACGAAAGTATGATATATTTGTAATTTAGATATATGTACAAATAAATGATCTATCCAGACTCTGAATATTCGTACAGAAAGAACATGCATCTGGACACCTTTAATTACACTTGACAAGTACACGAAAAGATGGCATATGTAATCTATGGAAAGAAGTACAAAAAGACCGTCTGTCAAGGTTGTCGATACACTCAATAACCACCCAAGTCACACAATACAAGAAAGCCGGTTACAAGAGAATAGATTGATCAAGAGAGATAGAGAGGAAGAGAGATAGAGAGAAAGTAGGCTGACTAGGCTCTACACTGCGTAGTAAAAGTACGGAGCGGAGACGAAGTGAACGAACTAAGGAATAGGTTACAAAGATCACAGGTATATAAGTAAAATATGAACAGATGGGAATGAGTAAGTAATAATAGACGGTATCATGTGGAAATGTCAAGGGCGAGAGAGTAAAGAGTTAAATATGGATAGATGAAGGTACTGGATCATAAGGAATGATTGACAGTGAGAATGTCCATGGAGATAGGAATTGGAGGAGATAAAAGTATGAGTCATAGATCTGTAGAGATGGTAACTATAGATGATGATGAGAAATGATTGATGTTTATGGAGTTAAAGTGGGAAGTAAGTAGTAAAGGGAAAAGAATAGAAAGGAAATGAATAGGCGGGGAGCGATTCGTGACACCGTCTAATTTGTACAGTCATTCGAGCAAAAGAAAGATGGTCTATTGCTCATACGGATTTGAGTCCAGAAATGTTGTATATCTGGGCTTCAGGTATAGGTGCAGATAGGAGTCCAAATGGACCATCTATCTAAAGTTTAGATAGGTCTGCTAATAGATGATATTTTCGGAGACAGAATAAGACGCAGGTGCGTCAGTGGCTCGACGCGGTCGCGTCTCCAACGCGTCCACTGCGAGACATGTCTGCGTGAAAGAATATCGTAGTAATGTTACAAATGATAGGCAGGTGAGACCGTTGAGCTGGCGACGAATTGGGACCTGTGTATGAACCATGCTAAAGTTCAACTTCATACATGGTATGGCAATGGGGAGGGCATGGTTGAAGTTGAGTATGTACGACATGGACACGACATCGTGATCATGACCTGAGCCAATAAATTGAGTGCAATTGGGGTTCATAATCGTAATTAGTTGGTGTCGGCATCATATGAGTCGGTGCATGAGTTGGGGAGTGAAGGTTGAGACCGAGACGAGTTGGGAGATTTAGAACAGTGCGACGGGGACAGGGCAGGGACAGGGAATGGTAGCGGTAGTGGTAGATGATTATCGTAGTAAATAGTAATGTTACAAAGTTACAAATGGCAGGTGTCAAGATACAGCAAGAAATGATACAAAAAAGCAAGCAAAGACAACGAAAGCAAGTCCAAAACTAAGAAAGGAATGTCATTTCAAACCCTCGTCTCTACAATTCTCTTTGCCTTGTGAATGGCATGGCAAATCTCTCTTAACCCGAAACTGGGCTTCACAAGGAATTCTTCACGGTGGTGCACAGAACAATCTGGGCAACGTCTGTGGATTTTGGTGGCGTATCGTAGAATCTGTCTGTGGGATTCAAATTCTACGAGGAACATGAGCTTAGAAGATATGAAATGCCTGTACAACATACCGACGGCGTAAGCTACCTTCCTGTTGCGCACCCTCACTAAATAGACCAGTCTGAATCCTTTGGACTGGTGTTTCCACCTCCACTCCTTGAGTCTGACATCAGGCCCGCGTCCCATCATACCGATTTTGTACTCTTGTTGACCAGTGGTCTCGTTTAGTGACAGTACATATATCCATCCACCAGTGTGCCGGTTGGTGAAAACGATGTTTTGCAGGGAGGGTGGCCAGAATAAAGACTGACAAACGTCAAAAGAACACACAGTATGAGACCACGACGCCTCACCATGAGGCCAGGTGAATTGTCGTGGTTGTAGACACAGTTAATCGTAGCTGGACTGGTGGAAGCGAGTGGTGCAAGGGATGGTTGTAGAGCTGGTGAAGGTTGAGCTGAGCGTTGTAGGGGTAGCAATGGGATTGGCAGTGATGATGCTGTGGCTTTGGAAGGATCGTTAGGCGCAGGTGGCGGTAGCAGAGGTGGGAGGCGTCAACAAAAGCGTCGGTCGCATGACCCTTTCCCGCGTCGATCCCAGCTCTTCACTCTTCACCGCATTTCCCATCCTTTCCCTAGCCTCTACACGAATAACTACATGAAGAAATCAAACAAACGGCTTCACCAGACAAGCTTGTGAGATTGAAGGTTGGCGTTGGGTACAGACTGGAGGAGTTGGGATGACCTTGGAGTATCGAGAAGTTGGCTCACTTCAAGGTACGGCTTCCATAATCTCTCTCGAATTATTCCTCTCCTTGACATCAACACACGCTGATAGCGTGCTCATAACGAGTCTCACCTACAACTAAACCATGGCGCATCCATCCTTCAAGCTCATTCCGTCATCAAACCCAGGTTCTAAGACTTGGCAACGACAGTCTCATAAAGACATCATGCTGGCACTACCATCATAAGGAGTTTCTGGCAGAAAAGGTCCGATATATACAAGGAAGAGAGGGTTGCGGGTGAGGAGAATGGTTTTGGGCAACGAAGAAAACTGTCAAGAGGACAGCAATGTATGCCTTGGGGAGGCAGGATATTGGATGCGACTTGGTACATTTCTTATCTTTTTCCCCTCTTCAATGCCTCTGACTCTGTGACTCTGTAGATATGCACCTTGGACTTGAGATACCGACTCCTCTCACCCTCTTCAAACTCAAACAACCCGACCCAAGTCTATATCCCACCAGCACGCTACACCTCTCCCTCCATAGGCTGTCGCTCTCGAAAAGACATTACGCAGATGCAGCGCCAAGGGTTGTAGCTTCACTTGTGCCACCAGAACTGCAAGCATCACATGGTCACAATGAAGAAGAGTGCGTGCCTTCCGTCTATAAACCACCAAGAAAAGGTCATTCATGAGGATATCCTGACGCCAGCCATGGTCAGTGACATTCTTTAGGTTGGGATTATGGTGAAGAATATAGTCGAATATATCAAGGAAGAAGCGGAGAGAGAACTGGTAGAAATGATTGACCAGATTGAGTTGCTCCAGAATGAAGAATACGGCACTGCAAGCTTGAGCTAGGGGCAAATATTCGGCTGTGACCTGCTCTACTTCCTTCATAACTACATTGGTTTCTTCGACCTTGTGAGTGATTTCAGCAGCTTCTCGTTTGAGAGTTTCCAGAGTGTCGATAACCTTGTCGTCATCAAGAATGTTACCCAAAGACTCATTCAGAGCTTGGAGCAACAGTTTCTCAAGTGTTCGAAGACGGAGTCGGAATTCGCCCATGAGATCGGTCCGCTTCTGTCAGTGTCAGGTCTTTCAACCTTGAGTACTTGGTCAAGAGATTGGCTCTGAAGACTGCTCTGAGTCATGGTGAAGTTGAAAAACGTCACACGACTGCAGATGTTGGGAGAAAACTCCACAGAAGGGTCTCTCGTTCCAGCCCGTCGAAGAACAGTGCGCAAGTCTTCATCAAAGTCGTCACCTGTATACTGAGGCCATTCATCTACGCAACGAAACATGACAGAGTAGTCTGGAAGAAACACAGGGGGTCAGATTGGTTATATGCAGAGAGCAAATACGTACCTTGCCGCTTCCACTGACACCGATGAGTAACAGATGCCCTTGCACCTGATGAAATACTCGGTCAATCCAGAGTACATGGTCTAATATGTTGTTGAAAAGCACAAGCGGCACATCAAGCTCTTCCTCAAAGAACACCTTTAGACGAGCCTTCGTATATTCTCACAGTATTTCTCTGTCCACGGGAATATAATCCTTTGAGGTCCAGTTTGAGAACAAAATCGGGCAGGTTAGTGACTCATCACAGTTTATGGTGGGAAAGTGATCCATAGCAGCTCGGTCAATGTTCTCATCTGTCCACGATCTCTCATCTTCTGTGACCAGATGATCCTGGAATAGACGAAGAGCTTCATGGGCCCAGATGTGAACAAGACCTTCGACCGATATGTCCGTCGTGAATCATTTTTGCGATGCCAAGTCAACCATCGCATCTGTGAGGGGTTCTGTGTATGCACGAAGATTGGGGACAACTTTGAGTGCAGCACGGTTATAAGTGCCATAGATCTGTTTCAAGGAGACTTCTTCAGTCTACCATGACCAAAGGGGCATGCCACAAGAAACGATGACTGAGCGGAACTCGACCGGGGTCAGTGGGTGGGTTACATGATCCAACGAACTGTATGCGCTCCATTTTGACCCAAGCCTCGTCAGATGTACGCCAAAATCCAGTACATTCCACCAGTTGCCTGATGAAGGATATGACTCGCTGAGTGCCGTATTTGTCTGCAGCAGGAAGGTTAATGTCGTCGCAGAAGACTACAAGCCAAATTTGTATAGGAGCCAAAACGACCCTGTTGGGAGTTTTCCGATACTCGCAATACTGCTCAAACGTTTTCGGGATAAGCTCTGGAGTGGTTGCACTCGAGAAGTTGAGACCAACGATGTTGGGTAGTTTACAAAGAGCACTGAACAATGTCATGGTCTCTCCAGAGCCTGGAGGACCACATAGCATAAGAGGTTTGTGTTCGGATAACCAAGAATACAGGACCTCTTCATGACGGTATCCATGGTAGGGACGATGTCTGAAGCTGTGACTGCATGAGCTTCTATGTCAATGGTAGGAACTTGGGATTGCCATGCCATTCACTCCCCAGTACCGGCCTGCACATCATAATCTAACAAGGAGCTTCCAGGGACCAACGGAGGTAAGTCAATCCCCGTTTGACCACGTAGGAAATCTCCCAGTTCTGCATGAAGGTCAAGTTTGGCATCGCCGGAAAAGGCCCAGATAATGCTGATGAGCAGCCGTTTTGTGACGTATTGCTCCATGCGTTCCGGGGACAACGAGAAGTCTGGGTGCTGATTGTTGTACTCGATGACATTCCGGACAGTTTTATTGAGAAGCGAGAAGAGCGTGTTGAGAGCGCATGTTGTAGTGAAGTCCATGATATGCTCGATGTCTTTGGCGTAGTCCAAGGCTGAACTGATGAGATCGCCATCAGTGAAGTATCGTTCCAGGATTGTGGCGACTTGCTTTTGCGTTTCGAGATTGGCAGAAGCAGCTGCATCTGCACCCAAAGGCTCAGTGCGGCGAGCAAGCGTGTCCATGGAATCGTCGGAGTCGGAGTCAATAGGAGAGGTGGACAGTGTGAATAAATAGTTTTGATACAGCATGGAAGGCTCTACGACATTGTCACTGAACCAAATCATACCACAGCGAATTGTCGTCCAAGACACTACAGTCGGCGAAGTCAGCCGCTGTACTAGGTGCACAGATAATCCCTGTACTCACCTGTTCAAATTCTCCACCCATTCAGGATCAACATCTCCGTCAAAGATGATCCAGTGCCTCTTACCACTCTCACCACGGACGTCATCGACAATCTTACGCAGTACGTGAGTGAACAAGCCAACATTCCACTCCCAGGTAGTGGAATCAAGGGTACCATAAAGATCGTCCTTGTGCATGGCCTTTGGATCTATCACGTAAGATACGCCCTCAATACCGTCAAGGTGTTCCAACGCAGCCAGCAAGACTTGCCAGGCGTTAGTCTTCCCACTGCCAGAAGGACCAACCATCATCAAACCATGCTGAATCTTCTGAATCTGGTACAACTGCAGAATCTTGGCAATCCACCGATCTCCAGTGACTAAATGACGCTCCTGGCAGACTTTGAAGATATTCTCTCTCAAAGCACCTAGGTCTACGGGCATGTAGTCTACGCTTGGGAAGACATCAGCTAGAAGGCTAGAGACAGTGTCAGGCTTATGGATGAATTACTGCGGGGAGGCACTCACTTCGTTAATAACGGGACATCATCTGCCACTAATTTGGGTATAATAGTCTCCGTGACACTCTGAATGAGGATAATCTGCTCTGAAATGGCATCGGAAAGACCGACGGACTCATCGCCCTCGTTCTTGACGCTGAGAAGACGTTCATGCTTGAGGATACCGGCACTTGCAAGGACGGCTTTGAGCGCACAAAGACCCCCATTGCATCAATACGTGTAATGTGGGTATGCGTGGACCGAATGGGGAGAATTGGGTGGGTTTGAGCCAGGAGTGACTAGGTAGATAGGATTAGCGTTAGCATTAGCATGAGGGTTTGGAATAAAAGAAAGGAATAAAGGAAAAAGGAAAAATACAAAGATGAGAAAGGAGAAACACAGACGCATACAAAGACAGAGACAAAGAAAAGGCGAAGAAAAAGACTAGAATGTACACTCACTGAATGTAGAGATGGCTGAACTCTCCCAGAAGACGACCCAGCGTCAGAACTACTGCTGAGAGGGGTAAGGGAAGCCTAGCTTCTAGTTCATGCAGGATGATTGCTAATAAGCGTTGCGACGTCCACCGTTTCAGAACATGTGTTGTGCAAGATGTTTGATATACCTTTGCTTTCAATTCGCACCCCACGCAAATTGATTTGGGTGTCAATCCTTCCCATAATCATCCCATAATCTAGGTATTGTCGGGCATCAACCGTACTAGGGAAACGGAATCAGTCAGCAACGTTAACTGGCTTGAGTAAGGGGACATACCTAAATCACCAGTCCTATAACTCCAACATCCAGGTCGAGGCCACTCCAGAAAGACCTTTTCCGTCACCTCCGGTAGTTTGTTATAACCACGCCCAACAAGTGGCCCCTCTACCACCAGTTCACTGTGAGTTCCTCTGGGAACAACATTCATTCGGGAGTCTACAACGTAGACTTGGCACAAAGTAAAGGGCTTCCCAACATTTTCCTTTCTATCTCCCAGCTTGACCTGATGAGAGGTGCACCCAACCATAGGTTCTGTTGGTCTAAAGGTCCATGAGCATACAGAACTGATATCAACACCAGAACTATCACTCACCAGGAAAAGTTCGCTAGAATGAGACTGTCATGGTTGGCCGATTTTGTCAGCAACCTGCATCGAGTTCGTCAGCCCATTATTACAGCTCAAAGCTGCAGAAATTGGATCAAAACACTTACGAGATTCTGTCCAACTTGAACAACACTGTCCAACACCATTGCAACCCCGAGGGCTCCAGTTACCTCGTCATTGTTTCCCTCAGCTACACCATGAGCATCAGCAGCAGCTCTAGCTTCCACTAAAATATTCGCAACTGCTGGCCCACTCATCAATTTCCATGCTCTGTCCAACTTGAACAGCACTCTCCAACACCATTGCAACCCCGAGGGCTCTAGTTACCTCGTCGTTTTTACGGTCCTTGAAATGATCGAGCATTCCAAGCTCTGTTGGTCACTCAGCTGGTCCTGCTCATGGCTAAAGTAACCGAAACCTTCAATTTGGAGGGGTTTGGATTAGCCTTCCATTTGTGAGAGATGGTCCTCTTCCTGCTTGAAGTCTTGACGAGGTCAATGAGAACACTACTAAATCTATTGACTCAAGGCGTGAGATGCAGCGAAAGTGGACACGCACTCTTGCTTGGGCTTGTCTGTCATAATGGTTGGTTTTTGCCAATCGGAGGTAGTCTGAAAAATCGTAAGAATAATGAGAAGTGTCAGCATTGCAGAACGGCCCCCAGTCACAAGTCAACGCACCTGATATTTAAGATACAAAGCATCAGTGAAAGTTTACACTTGGTTCCGGTTTCGAAAGAATGAGGAACACCTGGAATGTATAAGTGTCAGCTTGAAAAGAAAAGGAGGAGGAGGGAAAAAGACCTTGCTACTGTACTGCAGATCTTCACAATGGTGTCTCCTTCACCAAGAAACACTGAATTGGACAGATAGAAGCGCATTCTATCTGCACCAGAGGACAAAACACATTCGTCTTCAGATATTGTAGCACCGAAACGAATTCGAATGCTAGAGAGTGTGGAGGAAGATGGGAGTCAAGACAATAGATTGGACTGACGCGAGTTGACTACTCCTTCACACACGTGATGCAGAACAATAACGCAGACTCAGACTGTATCGATGTCGATAATCCTGGAGATAATAGACAATGCTAGGAGAAGCTCAGCAAGCACCCCGTCATGCAATTGTTTTTGTTGTCACTTTAATATTGAGATAAAACCAAGTCATAATTCATAAAAACTACAAGTCACATAATAATACATATTATTGTAACTTATGTCCCTGTCTGCTGCTCCTCAACAACCGTGATGAGGAAGAGAGCCAACAAAATCAGCCTTCAAAGTTATCAGACCCTGCCTCCAAGTCCAACACTATGCAAGGCAACCCACTGATCAAATTGAGGGTATTGCTTGTCTGAGATGTCTAAAGTTTCCTTGGCGGGACCCAATAGTTTGTTGAAGAACGCATCATCGTAGCAGTAACGAGGTAAACGTTTCACGATCTGGCTAGTAGACTCCTGCTCCGTATAGCGGCGCTTCTTGGATGCAGGAAGGCGCTTGCGGAATCCGATTTGCTTCATCGACCACTCATACCAAGCCGCACCTTGCACGTCAATGCCATGGAGAATGGGGCTGATAGCCTTGTGCCTGTACTTTGGAACAAGAACCTTAAATCCGGCTGGGTTCTCGTCATCTGTATATTTGGAGGATTGACTGTCAACGTCGAGGTCATCAAGGAGAACTTGCCCAATTCGATACTCCAGATGATCGTTAACCTCAAGGAGCTGTTTGACATGCTCACGACGCTTGTTGAGTTTCTGCATAGTAAGATAAGCAAACTCTGCAGACTGCAGTGAAAACTGTCTGAAAACTCACCTGTATCTTGCGGGAGCAGACCCTCATCTATACTCTTTTACTCGAGCATCAGCTTCTGCCTCATTTTCATCTGCACGAGGAAGAGACCTCTTGTATGCACCCTGGACCTGCACCACGAAACTCCAAATGATAGCTTGCATTACTTCTGACGACAAGTCAACCGTCTTCCCTGCATTGTCTAACGCTCCAAATACTGCCACAGCCATGTTTGAGACAACGATCTTGTTCCATGGGATCTGTTTCCAATTCTTGCCAAAGTAGAGAGAATACTGGAGTTCACCCCGGGGACCAGCGTGAGTTCCAATAAGGTGACTGAGAGCGATTTCTTCGTTGACAGGTTGATAATCGCCGCTGTGAAGAGTCTTGATCCCGCAAATTTCCTTGAACTCATCGAGGATATCAGTCTTGGGACAACAGTGAGCATCGGGTCTGGGCAGGCAACAACAAGATACACATACATTCAGCTGTTTCCTGATTTTGGGGGACAAAACATCATAAGCCGTCTTCTTCAGCTCCATTTTATGGCCATAGCTGCCCTGCTTCATTGCACGCTTCCCATGACGTTTGGCTGGGGATGTGGGTGTCCCTTGCGTGGAGGCCGGTGGAGTCTGCGAGTTTTGTAGGAGTTGTTTGATATCACCTGTGAACTCTCGAAAGAGTGCTGCAAACCCAGCCTCTCCAGCGGTAGGAGCAGTGCTAGTGGGGACGGAATCAGAGGTGGTTGATCTGCTGACAGGAGCGGTTCCCGAATGGCGAGGAGGGGTAGAAGTAACCTGAGGACGATCCATGTCTACATCCCGATCGTCGCCACGACTTTGAGATGGCTGAGATGGCTGAGATTGGGACAAGGGTGGCAATTGAGCTGAGTGTTTGGGTTTGGCTCAGAGAGTTTGTATCTCGTTGTCCTTTTGTAGCTGACAATATCACGTCATCAACCTCTATCAAAACCAAGTCCTGCTGGGCTTTTTGCATTTTGACGGTGAATTGAGTGGACTGTTACCAGGTCACATGAGTTGAGGATCAGTCTCGAGCTATGTCTAAGTTAAGGAGGCACCCACCAAGTCTTGGCGGACTTTTTGAACATCTTCAGCAAATTGACTGCACTGATATGAGTTAAGAATCAGTCTCACAGATTGGAGCTATCTGACAACAGCATACCATCTGCTCCATCCCGGTTCGCTGAAGGAATTGGTATCTCAGGTAGCCGTCACGAAATATGGTGGTGAATGCTCACCAACTCTGATATGACCTTTTCCGACTGGCTATACAGAGCATGATAGCCTGAAGCGGTCTCCTGAAGAATTTCGTACTGTTGTCGTGCTTCTTGGAGTTGTGATTGCTTGTAAAAAGGACCTATCAGTACTACAGAAACGAGAAAAAGAGAAAAAGTAACAAGAGGAAATGACCTGCTTCACGTACCAGTTCATCATCTACATCCCGCTGCATTGATTCATCCTGCAGAAGCTCCTTCAACTTCGATATCTCGCTTCTTTGGAAAGATAGATCGTTGTTGGCTTCTTTGAGGGCAAGCTCCAGTTTTTCTTTTGCCGCGTGCTCCTAAGAACATTGTAAGTCACTGCCTATGTGCGGTTGGTAACCACTCACCTTGTTGAAATCTTCTTGGGTCAGTCCTGCCCCAGCGCGAAATTTTTCTCCATGGGGCCCAATGTTCCTGTCAGGTCCAACTTCGTCATCATTGGCTTCGACTCCGTGTTTATGGGATAAGGGTATGGATTGTCTGTTGGACGACTGAGTTTCATTCAGATTGTTTTCGTCAGATGTTGTTGGTCCCATGAAGTATGAGAGAACATTGTATCTTGATGAAGCCGGAGGCAGAGCTGGGAGCTCCTGTGTGGTAGAAAAATCATTTCTCAGTTTCAGGAGACAATTGTATTCCCATACCTTTGCTCCAGAAGATGAACTGCCAGTGGGGCCATCATTGCTCATGATAAAATGTTATTAAAGTAGAAAAATAGGGTTGAAAAGGAACGGGTAATGACTGTGGTCGATTTCAGCTGGGGCACCAGGCCATATGAGGTGTAACTGCATGAAGAGGGGTTATTAAAAGTAGGTTCTCAGTATGAAGAATGTTGATCCTCATGATCTCTGAATAACTCTATAGCATCCTCTATCTGTAAGACCAATCAATGTAGCTTGAACAGTACGATTAAATGCAGCACTGACATGGTTCCTGGCCTTTTCCTTCGCAAGCTGGTTTTGATTGTTCAAGTTCAAGGTCGCGTCAAGATACTTTTTAATTGCTGCCCTGGCAATCCCCTGAATGAGAGATAAGCAACTACGCAAGGGTGGAGCACGAGTGCTTACCCAATATTCTTTTTGTTGATGTTCATCCCACCCTGCTGTTTTCACCGTGAGCTCCACATTGGCTGGAGGGTGGATCGGTATGACCTCTGCTTGAGAGGAACCTGATGATGTTTCTTCATTGACAGTCAATGTTCCTTCATCATCCAGAGGCGTCATGGGTGATGGCGGGCTGTCAGAGGAGGCTGGAGACACAATGCGGATGGGGCTCGGCCCTTTACATTTCAATGTTGTGTAAGGGTGAAATAGAGGCCTCTCTGGGAGGACTCTATGGATTGAGAGGGACTGAGCGGCACGTCTGGGTATGACCATAGCATATAGAGGAATGACTTTGGGACGAGCAGTGGTCCTTGGGGAGAATGTGGAACTAGGTGTGGAGAACTTTGGAGAAGGGAAGGACATTGTGAAATGTTGTCGTGCGCTGGCGCAAAGGGAGTGAAGGAAAGATGTGAGATAACTGTGATGTACTGCGAGTACAGAAGGAAAGATGCGAAACTGTGATAGACTGCGTGTAGAATTTGAAGGTGCGCGCTTGTTATTGTTCTCTGGTTCCTCGGCATGTGAGAAAGATGCGAAGTAGCTGCAATAAGGAAGATGTGTAGGATTCGAAGGTGCACGCTTGTTATTGTTCTCTGATTCCTTCGCACGTGAGAAACAATAGAGAAAACTGTCCTGGTCATCAAATGAGCTGAGAAGTAAACATAGAGAAAACTGTCCTGAAGTATGGGGTGGCCGTTGAAATACAAGAGAAAGAGGTCATGGGTTATCGAATTCCTCAATGGCACCTTTCACCTTCACCACCAACTCCAAAGCACTGAAAAGCAAGAACAGGAAATACAAGCTGTGAGCATTCCTGGCTGGGCACCAGGGCGCAGTAGCATGCGTGGCCGCACACCCACTGGGAAGTCATGTAGCCTCTGGAGGTGAGTGCACAACTTTTTGGGCAGGAAAGCCTTACAGGTGCATGTAGGCCGAGAGGGGACGCTTGTCTGGAAACTTCAAGACAAGAAACTACTGGGCTCACCAACTGGGGCTGGTGACCGAGGAGTTATGACTGCTTTAGTATGGATGATTAGACCAGATGATACCAATGATGGGCTGGCGTTTGGGACTGACGATGGATATTTATGCATCTGGTGTCGCAGCCAAAAGGAACAGGAGGTAGGCAGCCAGCAACTTCTGCTGAGAGTGACGGGCATTGACTTGACTTGTGATCCTAGTTCACTGAGGTGTACTGCAACCATCTCGAAGGGGGAGAGAATGGGCAGGAAATAACAGCCATCGCATTCGATGCGAACTCCAGCCAGCTGGCTGTCGTCCATCGGGCTGAGATCATCCACAGATTCATAGTCGACCCATTGATGAGGCTGACCACAATAAAATCAACAAGGATCAAGAACCACTGGCCCCAGGTGGTCAGTTTCAGACAGACAGCTGCCCGTGGTCCCGAAATCTGGAGTTTCGGAAGAGAGGATGGCGAAATGTGAGTAGATGTGACATGACGTTCTTACAAGCTGACTCATGTTGTAGAACAGACATATACTCGATGAAGGAGGGAAAATTACTGTGACAAGGACCACCAGCGTGGTGATGTAAGTGATCTGAAACAGTGACGTCTTTCTTCTTCTGAAGCTGCTCAAAAGCGGTGGTGCTGCAATCAGTGTCAAAGACAATGCATATATTCTGGACGATACGTCACAGGGTGTCGCTCTCTACAAACTTTCGGGTGCAGAAAGACTCAGGATATTTGCTGTGACGACCAATGAACGACGTTCAAGAAATGTTGGCTTCCATGATGGAGGGAAAGCTCTGATCTCCGGAAGCGATCATGGTGATGTCTACGTTTTTGACCGAAGGACTAGTGAGGTCAATGACATCATCCAGGTTGGGTGTAAAGATTGGGTGCAATCCATAACAGTAAGTGACTTTCGGACTAAATGGAGTATAATCATCCCTGAAGCTAGGAGCAGACAACGGAGATGGAGAGTGTGCCAATAATAATCATTGGTAGATCGGGGGAAAATTTGGGACAGACTGCTCTCCAAGTCTGGGAGAGGGAGACGCCTGCACCAGAGAGGGAGGGAGCATGCCAGGGGAGACTCCTGCAAGACTTCTACTGGTGGCAGGTAATTTGTGTGCTGTTGTCCATTCTTTTTGTCATGCAGAATCTTCCGCCAGTGAGTGTTCTGATTGTTTGACCGTTTCCATTGCTCAGACCATCTAAACAGGGAGCACGTGAATGGATGGAGATTGTGACTGGTCTTGACCTGGGAATAGAGAGCTTAGCTGATCGTGATATTGATACTCTGTAATGTAGCTCAGAGAAACGGCTGTATGCAAGTGCTTACTTGATAAAAAGTGAGTATTCTGATTGTTTGACCGTTTCCGTTGCCCAGACCATCTAAAAAGGGAGCACACGAATGGATGGAGATTGTGACTGGTCTTGACCTGAGAAGCGTAGCTGATCGTGATATTGATACTCTGTAATGTAGCTCAGAGAAACGGCTGTATGCATAATATAATGAACTTACTCGATAAAACCTGGATCGCGGGGTATTCTTGTCATCAAAGTTTGTGATTCGTTTTTGCTATAAAAAAATACATTCAGGCCATACGTGTTGGGCATGGTGCTATGGCTTACCTCAGTTGCAGTATGTGTCTGCGGTACAAGCAAGGGGGAAGTGACGAGGTGACAGCTGTAGCTGTGAGAATAATGCATTGTATATGGAGTACATTCCTAGAGCCCAGACAGGGCATTGCTGCTATACACAATGCGTTGTATCATCCATACATCGCTGTGGCTTACAATGGATTATATACATCACTGTAGCCTGCTGTTTCAATGCCGTTCTAACCTGGGAATCACCGAGAATGCTTGAATTCCGGCACCTAGACGGATAGCCTCAAAATCCATTAATGTCGTTAACATTCAATGCTGCTATACACAATGCGTTGTATCATACATACATCGCTGCCGTTTCAATGCCGTTGTAAACCAGGAATCACCGAGAATGCTTTCATCCCTTCTGGTATGATTACTAATACACTCTTTCTCTGCTTCTCCCCACCACATCTGACCACCTCCTACACTTCCTCCTCCTCTTGTTCGCGCTCCTCCCCTTCTCACTCGTTTGAATTGTTCCTTTTTATTGGCTTTCCAGTCAGGCGTTTGGAGTGGTCTGTGCTTTGGATGGGCTCGAGACAGTGACTAGGCGATATAGGGGTAGGAACGGCGGGATTGGCTTTGGGACAGTCAATAGGTGATGCGGGGACACTGTCATGGTAGTCCCAGATGGTCTCTATTCACTCAAGATGACGGCTCTTCGGCTCCTGAAGTATATGCGAGTATGTACTTCTCATTTTTCAATTCACAATGCATTGTATGACTCATAGCCTGTACGACCCACAATGCTTTGTATGACTTGTACACTGATTTCGTTTTTTTGTAGCTCACAACGCATTGTGAAGGGCCAGCAGATGGTCTATATTCACTCACAACAATGGCTCTACAGTTCCCGAAGTGGATATGTGAGTAATTCTCGACTCACAAGGTGCTGTATGACTTGGATACTGATTTGTTGATGGTCTTTAATCACTCACGACGATGGCTATATGACTCTTGACATGTGAGTACTTATTGACTCACAATGCGTTGTATGACTTATGTACTGAATTCATTTTTTTTTTGTAGCTCACAATGTATTATGAAAGGCCATCTGATGGTCTATAGTCACTCACAGCGACAGCTCTACGGCTCCTGAAGTGGATATGTGAGTAATTCTCGACTCACAAGGCGTTGTATGACTTGGATCACAACACATTGTATCAGATACTGATTTATTCTTTTAATACTACCTCTATCAACTTACAATGCATTGTGAAGGCCATCTGATGGTCTCTATTCAATATTCACTCACCACGACTGTTCTACAGACCCCAAGTGTATATGTGAGTCTATCGACTCACAACGTGGCGTATGACTTGTACTTTTTTTTTTTCAGTAGCCTCTAGCTGGGCATCTTCACAATGTGTTATACGATCTGTACGGTCCCTGACACTCTGATGTCATCCCTCATCATATTCCTCTGCTCCCAAACCCGTGTCCTTGCTTTTCTTCCTGACAAGATGTAGACCCAGCCATCCTTGAGAGGTTTGAGCATTAGTGAGTACCCTATCTTATCCACACGCCTACATACTTTCTTACTGTTCTTTCTCGCAGCTTTGAGGGCTGGGTGGGAAGATCTGGCTCCTCATCAAGAGAGTCTTAGTCTTTCCCTGAGGAGAATGTTGTTTGTGTACTGAGTCTTTGACACTAGTCTGAATTATTGCATACTCGCTGTCATTGTCATTTATATATCAGTAACTATCGTCCTCGTCATCTAATTCTATGTACATAGTGTAATCGACGTTGTCTTCCTCTGTATCAGCTCCCTCATCGTCTGATTCATATTGAGTCTGCATCACCGCTGACATGACTTTACCGACAATTAAATTATTCTCCTTCTCCCGTAATCCATTCCACAGTCTCTTGAACTGTTGCGCCAGCGACCTATACAGATTGCTTTGGGATGCAGCATATGCCCTTACACCTTCAGCAGCGTCCATAGCCAAACCACCAGTTACCAGCAGACCAATGTAACGTTGAAGGAATTTCCACTCTGGGTTCCATCTTCCAGAAGCAAACGCACCAACATATTCCCAGCGGCTGTCCCAAGCTGACGCAGAAGCTTCCAACCTTACAAGGGTTCTTCGCATCTCCTCCTTGATCAGCATCACTTCTTCCCTCCATCGTTGAGTCCGGGCATATGCTTTACACCACTCGACACGTATAACTGTTCAAATAAGTATAAGCTTTAGGAAGATGGAAATCTGAAGCACAGAAACAGACTTACTCTCTTCAAGTGTTTGGTTGTCGAGCTGTTTTCCAGTCCCACCGTCCTTCCAAATCCAAGATATGTCTGCGTATCCTTCCCCCACGGCAGCCCAGATACGATCAAGCTTCTTCCGTTGTTCCCGGGCTGCCACTGTCAACGGGTTTTCATCCACTTGCTCCCCATCGGTTGTCTCGGCTTCAACAACAGCTGACTTTTTACCCTTCTGCTTCCATGCTATACCGATAGGCCTATCGCCAGACATCATTCTGACATCTTCATCTTCTAACTTCTTCCATTCCACCTTTTCCTTCCCCACCAATTTAACCATAGCCTTCCACACCTCCTGATACTTACTTTTATGACCCTGTATCTGCCTTTCATTCTGAAGAAAGACACCTTTCGACCGAGTCACCATCGCTTGGTGGACGACATTTGAAGTTCGATATGTCAATAGCCTTGCTTTCATGTGAAGGTGGTTTCGTAGTTGATGTAGAGCATTCCGTAACTGACCCTCGCGCAATTTGATCTCAAGCTCTACAAGACCGGGCTGACAAGTCTCTATGCGATAAGACAGGGGAAGGGAGGAAGGAAGATATAGGGGCACGTTTTCAGCGCAGTCTTGATTTGCGTCTCCAGTATCCAAGTGACCCCTCTCGTCTGCTAGTAGTTGTAGTGCGCCAGGCATGTAGCTAGCCTGCAAAGAACGAAATTTTCCTATTGCCCGATGAAGCTTTGTACGCCGCTGAAGAAGGGATGTCTTCTGAGCTGCTGTTTCGAATTTCTTGCCCTTCAGATCCAATTTCAAATTGCATCTGCCTCACCTTGTCAGCATCCAAACAAGGGAGATATAAATTGCCATTCAAGCCCTTGGGAAATAAATGAAGTCGGGCTCACATTTGAAATGGCGGCACTAGTACCTTGCTTTTCATGCTCGGCTTCGATGGTCAACAACTGTAGTCGTATCTCATTTTCAGTCAAGCCTGAGATTCCAAAATTAGGCTGCGAATTTTGTTCAAGGAAGGCAAGTACTCACCCGCTTTGGGCATTTCAAAAGGATTAGCTTTCTTTTGCTCCTGAACAGGAAGGTGAAGCTCCAACTCCCACTCCTTGACCATAGTCTCCCATTCCTTCGTGATACTGGGCTGTTCTTTTTCCTGCCCCTCTGTAAACTCAGCCAAAGAGCGAGATTGAATAACACGCTCGGAAATTGCATTCAGAAGTCGGCGTAATAACAGACACCTGATCAGAACACATCAAATTAGTCCAGACCACGCAGAAATACAAAAGTTATCAAAACTTACCCAACCCCACTAGTTTTATCCAGTTCCAGTGCCCCCAATGGTTGTCCAGCATGTTGTGTCATGACCCTGGACCCATATCTCAGGTACTCATAGCAACAGGACCCATATGTGCCCAGGGCCGTTCAACTCCTTCCCCATCTGTTCTGCCAGCGCCCCATAACCAATTCAACAAGTACATAAGAAGGCACCAGAGCTGATGGCCATAAATATGTAGCTTAGGAGTTACAAAATACACAACATGGAGCACCAGATTGAGGCAGAGTAGTGGAGGCAAGGCTTTGAGACGCTCGACGAGATGCCTAGACCACTGGCAGGCAATGTCATAGGATTGTACCTTTGTCAGGCGATGGTCATGGTGCCAAAGGAATGAAGCAAAACAATAATCCATATTTGTGTAACTGCATGCAAATTCATCAGCCCTGTACAAAGTGACAGTAAGTCTAGTTTGACTTACCGTTCACCCTTCTGCAAATCTACTACTCCATTTCGTTGAACAAATTCGTGTCTGGTGCATACACCTAGACCACAACCTGTACTTGCGTATCCTCTTGAGAATCTTGTATTTGCCATCTCTAAGGATGCCAGGCCGCTACAGGTTGACATCTATTATCCCCGATGACAGTAAGTATGGTGATTTGTAGAAATATCTGAATAACTCACCTCCCATTGATCTGTCATCGTTCAGAGATACTCTCGAAATGGAGCATCTTCGACGTAATATGCCCAGCCACTACCCAGGGCAGGATCTTTGGCCTCAGAAGAGACAAGACGTCGCTTCAGCCTGAAGCATGCGTCTATAGCGAAGAAAGCCCAGTATATGAACCTAAGCTGAGATAAAGAATTGGAAGGTGTATGGAAACTGAAATACGTACCTTGACTCAGGCTTCACATCCATCCAATCACTCGGAAGATTGACACCAGGTTGTGGGCAAGCTGGACAAACGATTCCCAGCTCTCCTGACTGTGTTTCCTCAACTGGATGGGCCCCATCATTCCCTCTGCCAGCGTGTTTGAGCATCTTCAAGTGACGCCATTGCCGTATCATTCGACAAAAACGCCTTGTATCGGTCCTATTATTTGGAGTCAGTTATTTTAGCTAGATAAGTATGTATTAGTATTACTACACACCTTCACTTTCCTTAGACCGGCATTGTTTCTCAAGCTCTCGAGCCCATTGTAGTAATCATAAGTATTGACCTTGCCTTGCAGGGTCATAGTGTGAAAGTGATTGAGTATGTCAAATGTAGCTGCAGAATGAGGGTCAAGATGGGTAGCCGGAAATAGCCGCCTGCGAAGAAGTTGCTGTCGGTATTCACCAGCAGTATTCTTCTGGAAACAACAACAGAATTCGGCAGTCACATCATGGATACCATTGGTATGGAGAACAGTAAAAGATTGGATTGTGTGAGGATGAAGACAGTGTTCACCGGGTTTGTGGCCAAAGGAGATGACAAGACCGAGAGATTTGAGTGAAACCTCTTCAAAATAAACTCCGTTCCACTTCTATGTTTTCTGTCAGTGAACTCATGCTGAATAGCAAGTAATTGACTGCATACCTCAATCACATCAAATGGCCTATCAGTATGTTTGTGAAGGCAGCATTCTCTACACAGTAAATTTGGATATCCGCAGTCCAAGCAATGGTACAACGCCTCTGAATCTCCCTCCTTGGTGTGATTTTTGCACTGAGAACATGTTACAGTATCGACATCTCCCTGTCCCTCATTTTGGATGAGTTCATACAGGTATTCGTCATGGTAGGGCGTCCATTGTATCATTGGTTGATCCTGGTAAATTTTAAGCTTAAGACTGAGTATTGACCCAAAAAAACATTAAGCATTGTTATGCTCACTGAACTGAGGTAGCGCTGTCTTGCCTTGAGAGTTTCCACTCTGATGACCTCAGGAGCGGATTTCTCAATAGCACTACTCATCCCATCTTCTTTGATGTTGGCCAATGCATCTTCGTAGGGCTCCCCAAAGGTCCAGTCAGTGAGTTGATCAGGTGGATCGTCGTTTTCGGGGGAAGCGTGACGAGATCATTTGGGAGCAGGGGTGTCAACAACAAGAGGAGTGTGCGAAATACATCGGCCATCATCTGACAGGGTTACTGAGTGAGCAGTAGCCCCAGAAGAACCAGTGAGGATACTGGAGAGATCGACGTTTGAAGACTTCCTCTGCACAGCCTGGTTCTTGAGTTTGTGAAACATGTCTCACGAGGAAGCCCTTGGACAAGCACCTTAAAAGCGTCTGCGTCTGCATCATTAGCCAAATTAGGAAACTACTGCTGGCCTCACAATCGCCCTGGATATAGCTTGAGGATATCTGACTCCCAGCAGTTGTAATACTTCTGAAACCCTTCTAATGTATAAGTACAGTGTAATGGCACTTTGTGAGGCAATTATTGTAAATTTATTACTTTGAGCAATTTTGAAGCATACTCTCTCGCAAACTTGTGTATGGTTTCTGTCCAGAAAGATCATTCAAAGTCATTGACTCGTTTTCAACACCAAAAGTCACTCCGACCAAAATGGTCTGTTATCATTGAGATCCTGTATTATACTCACTACACCTACTTAGACTACATATACCAACCTGTAGGATAGTAAACACCATGAAAAGATTTGTACGTGGTGAGTTTCAGACAATGCATGGCAAGTTTCAGAATAGGGGTTCATCATCAAAATATTGAACCTTATGTAACCTGGTCAGACAGTCTGTCATCCGAGTTACCATGAAACAGATCCCCGACCATATCCTTCTCACTGGTCAAGCAGAACTGGATTACCTCTCCTCACTAGAGATCTCACTGGAGAACTGGGGGCCAGAGCTGGAGTTCAGACGCAGTGTTCGTACTCGATGGAAGAAGGGTTTGCTGAATTCGGCTGACTATCAAAGGTGTGTATTGTTTCCTTATAGCTATGAGCATCCATATCTTTACCAGACACTTAGGAATCGAATCCGACAATTAGCTCGAGCCAAAGAAGCAACATCACGGTACATTTTCCTATGCACTACAGCCACAACTAACTAATAGCCTTGTCACTAGCTGTCGTGAAATATTCCAAGCACTTCCGAATCAAGAACAAGAAATAATACAGGAACGTCACAGGTCATATCAAGAGACCTATTGGTTCTACAACAAGCAGAGACTAGCAGAAAAGGAGCGTGAAAGACGCAGGCGTAGAAGGGAAAGGTATGTCCAGGGTCATACTAGTTTTCCGATGTTCATGTACTCACAATCCTCTGTCAGCGATAGGCCTGGTAACTAGCACCTTATGATGCGATTGGGTCTAGTACGGATTTTCGATGAAGTTGCCTCAACCGACCAGGAATTAATCGTGTCATGTCAACCGCTTGTGGCACTTGATTGTAGACACTATTCGGGAGAAGAACACCACACTACCTCCACGAGTTTGTGAATTAATAGATGTTCTTGACGGTCGTGATTTTCCGGCACCAATTTGTGCATATATCCATGAGACTGAATTCCATGACCTCCTGCGAGATGGCTCCTTCTGACTCCCATGTCTAACGCAGTTGTCCCCAATCCCACTTGTCGCCCCCAGGTTTATGACTCTGAGTCACCTGGAACCGATTTCAAGCCCAAATGAATTTACAACATCTATACGGGCAATGCCCCTGGCGTATACATGACATGGTGATTATTTTTTTCTTTAACTGCAAATTATTGATTTGGACTGCTTTCAACAGGGACGATGCCTCTGCACGCGTTATTGGGGTGAAAAACTCTTTATACAAAGGGTACAACAGCTATGAAGACGCTCTTCATGCTTGGCGCCAGCATTGTTTAGGTCATCATCGCCATGCACCAGATTTTGTTGATGGGACAATATTGGTCCTATCATCATCGACCCCTGTCATGCAGCCTGTGGCACCAACTCCGCATGCCCACCCTACTAACATAAAATATCAATCTCAGCCACCGGAAAATCCCGGGATGGAAACGCCGTCTGAAGCACCAAGATCTCCTTCCAAGCGTCGCTCTGCTCAAGCTTTTTTCAGCCCTGACTCTCCGTCTCGTCGTAGAAGAAGTCAAGTACCAGCTCGCAGACTGTCTTGGGCCGTGACAACAGGTGGGCAGACGGCTGTTGTGGATTCGTACGACATTTCAATTTCTTTAATGATTGATTGGTACTAATGATCTGATCAGGGAGACGGCTGACGAGATTATTCGAGAGGCTCACCTTCGTGGTATGGAAGCTCAGGTTATGCAGGTGGAAAGTGTTAAAGAGGCTGAGGAGTTGATGAACTGTCTGGATCTTGATACAGAGAAGAGTACGAGTGATGAAGAATAGTAATACTCTTTGCTGTCTGTCTACATAGTCATGAAGTACTTCAAAATCAGTTAGAGATCTGGATTGTTTAAGAGGTGGCAATCTGATTGACACGGAGGTGAGTATGGTAGCAATGAAGAATAGTTGCATTTTCAAAAGTTTGCCTGTCTACTCATGAGGTACTTCAAAAAAAAAATTGGTTAGAGGTCTGAATTGTTTAGGCAGTGGCAATTTGATCTTGATACGGTGGTGAGTATGGCATTGGGCAAATACTCACTTAAAAAAACCTGCCTGGATCTCAATATGATTAGTAACATTTTCGCTTTGCCTGCAGCCATGAAGTACTTCAAAAAAAAAAAAAAATCGTGACAAAGAACAGTAATATTTCACTTTTCCTGTATAATCATTAAGTACTCCAAAGAAAAACTGGTCAGATGTCTGAATTTCTTAAGCGGTGGCATATACATTAGAAGTACTGGATAAAGGCATCACCTAAAAAATCTCGTCCTTACTTCGCATAGTATACCTGCATGGAGATGTCTGTGACCCAGCCTACTGCTTCTCCTTCTCCGTCTCCTACTCCTACTCCTACTCTGCTCCAGTTCAGGGTGGCCCATCAACAATGTCAACGGCTGCACAAGTTTCCGATGAGTCGGCCAATCACCCAATGAAGCAGCAGCCCAAAAAGCGTGGTAATCCAGGCAACTTTGGGGGGGAATATCTAGCCTATCTCGAGGAGGAGAGGGAAGGTTATCTTGATGCGCCGACCAAGCAGGCCAAGAGTGTGTGGCTGGCTAGTTTCATGGGTCGCTGGTTTGAAAGGTTCCCATGGCATTACCGATGGCGTTCCTGAAGTGTACAAGGTCATTGAACCAGTGCTCAAGCCAACGGCGAGTAAACCATTTGCTCGTGAAGCAGTCTCAATTGAGGCGACAGGCCTTTCTGTCGACACCTACCAAACGCTTGCCAGGAATCGTGATGATCATCTTCAAATCGTGAAGGAGAAAGGTCGAAAGGTGAGTTTTGGAATAATCCGGTTTAGACAAAGATACTAACTTTTTTTGATTCAGCAACTTATAAATTGGTTTCACCACCAGAAAGCTAGATCCAGTGCAATGAATTTGGCTTTGGTGATGTTGGTTAAAAAGCTGTGCGATGTTGGCAGGCCACCTCGACGTCTCCCAGCCTATAAACATTACATGCGTCAGTCCCCATATAAAGAGAAGATTGCTGAAGTCTACGAGACACACTGGCCTGAGTCAGGCCTCGAGGCCAAGTTCCGTTTGTGGTTCCGCACCGCAATTGCAAAAGAATTCTATGAGGCAGAGGATGAGGAGACAAAGAAACGGGTAGCTATGGAGGCTGAGGCAACATATGAAGAAGAGCTACAGGCCTACCAAGAGCTGATCAATGCGGACAAAATAACTGTTGATAAACTCAAGGCATTTGGAGATCTAGCGAAGAGCATGTAAATAATTTGAACTTCTCTATAAAGTATGGTGTCTGACGTCTTAAAAGCGCACAGCAGAATCTCATTAAATTCATGAGTCTGCAACTCCAGATGCTGAGCAAACTCACCAGAATGTCATTCACCTTGATCAGTGGAGCTCCTCCAGCTGCAGGGGCAGAGCCCAATGATTTCACATGTATGATGTGCGTTCCTCATTTGACGTCGTTAAGGGGTTTCTGACGAAATCGATGGGTAGCATCAGTTCTGGGGAGACTGCAGGTGCAAATACGACCAAGTGGGAGTTTTGGAAGCGTGACCACTTCATGAAGAATGTAATTGGTCATTATATGGATTTCCTGCTGCATACGACAGATGGTAAGTAATAAAACAAGTCTTGATGAAGCATGTTAATGTTTGGTTGCATACAGATGTTCATCCAGAGGCCGCTTCTCAGGTTAACCTGGCCTCCTATAGGGCAATCCAAAATATCACCCTCAACACGGATGGCCTGTTGGAAATGGATGAAGAGGCGGAAGTTGAACTGAAGTCATCGGGCAAGGAGAAGGGATCCGGTCCGAAGCCGAAACGCAAGCGAAAAGCCAAGGCCAAGACTGATGCCAAGGCTGCAGGTCCGGTGGTGGAGACGCAAGATGTCGAGGAAAAGGAAGATAGCATGGAGGGAAGTGCCAACGTAGACAAGGACCAGAAGAATCTTGAGCTCGACGAGGATCGTGAAGAAGAACTTCATCCTGAAGTGAAGAAATACCTGAGTTCTCTCCCAGATCAAGAATGCTGAGTCGAGTTGAAGAAGTTGAGAAAGGGGAACTGGAACGATTTTATTCGGGCTCACAACATATTGCGCAATAGACTCCTCCTCCAGGAGGTGGTCCACAAGCAGCTCAACCCCAACGATACTCCTAACAATTCCAGCATCATGGATTACCTCCTCGATAGATCAGCAACGCCTGTTACAACTCCAGGGCTATTGACTACACCTACAGTTGCTGACTCCTCAACCCCTCCATCCCAAGAACTACCTGCTCCAACACTAATAGAATCTTCCAGAGGGCAACCGTATCCATCTGCACCAATTGATCAATTCCCTGGGGGTCCCGAACATCTCGATGACACCCAAACTCTCGACGTCCAACCTTTTACCTACAACATTTGACCTGCCAACACATTGACTGCAGATAACACATCTGCCACGACTGGGGTGTCAAGCAAATTACATGCCGTCGAGATCAATAGGGAAGGATGGCCGAGGTGGTTGACAACAGCCTATGACACGTTTGCAGTGGACCCGGGTTTGGGAGGTGATCAATTATGGAAGGGGTTATTGAAGGAGTGGGTTGCGTTGGAGCGGGCGTACAATTTCGAGAATCCAAATGGCAAGAATGTGTTTCTCCCAAGTGTATCCCGTCCCAGTTGCTCCAATGGTGGAGTAGGAACCATAAAGTCATTCCAGCCACCCCACCAGATGAGATACATGATGCTGGAGAATTTTTGAAGGATTGGTGGGCATGGTGGTCGGCTGTCAATCCGGATGTGGCGGAAACGTGATGAGCTAGGGCACATTGTCAGAGAACAAGTAGAGGATGTCGGTAAGGAGAGATGGGATGAAATGAAAAGGCCTGGCCAATGTGGGTTCTTAACAGTTATCATTTGCTTGTTTTACTGGAGGATGAGGACAATGGATGATGCGCAGAGAAGGGATTGGGAGCAGGCAACCAATGATGTGCTATGGGTGCTAGAAGCCATGAACCGGTGCTTTAGGAAACATAGCAAAAAGAGAAAGGTCGCACCTGAACAACCCACCCAGGAGTCCCGAGCCCTACGTCATCACGTAAAGAGCACAGTAGCAATGTCAATAGCCAACGTCGAGTACTCTGTATTGCTTGTTTGCATTGCGCAAACTCTTTCTTAGACAGAAATAGAGATATTAAGTCCGAGAAGCCATGCAAGGTTAGCGATCTAGCGTAGAGTCACTTGTACTGTTTGTATGTGTTGTACTATTCCTTTAAGGTCCAGGTCCAGGTCCAGACGAGGTCCGTGTCGGAAATACCTGGATTAAGTCCGGGAGCTGCCAATGCCCAGGGGAGCATACAATGCATAGTATAGGCCCACCAGTATTGTTTGTATGTATTGCGCAACTCCTTTAAGGTCTGTTGTATGTATTGTACAATTCCTTCAAGGTCCAGGCCCAGACCAGGTCTGTGCCCGGAAATACCTGGATTAAGTCCGAGAGCCACCAAGTCGCTGTCCAGGGTGTACAGTGTGTTACTATGCATTGTATGCATACAGGGAGTATACAATGCATAGTATAATGGAAATACAAATATTAGGTCCGTTTCGGAAATACCTGAATTAAGTCCGAGAGCTGCCGAGCAGCTGTGCAGGCTGATTAGCGAGCCGTTGAGGATTTATGAGTGTACAGTGCGTTATACTATGCATTGTACATGCATATGGGGGAGTATACAATGCGTAGTATAGGCCGAGTGCTAGTAAATGGCACAACTGGACAATACTCCTTATACAATGCATTACATAGGTAGGACTATTCTCTATTACAATGCATTATATGCACAACTACTGGTGGTCTCCAACTCCGATTCAGCCGTTCGGGAGACCTTCAGACCGGGCTTCCAAGCTGTAGCAAACTTCTCAATGACCGGGCGCACAAAGTGATCCATTTCGTCGACATTCGGCTCCTTGGTGCTCGATCGTCCAACAACTTTGTCAAGCTCCTCCTGGGCACATGCCTGGATGTGAGGGAATAATACCATGCTGAAAATAAACCACATCATCGAAGTTGACGTCTAATCTGCCTGTCTCTTCATCTCTTCCTACATTCCTCGTTACGCTTGCGACACATGTATTGAACTCAATAAACCCCTTCATCCCAAACCTATCAGCATATTTCTCCAAAAACCACCTCACATACTCTGCCCTATAGAGAGAGAAAGAGCTGCTGCTTGCACCTGGGACTGAGGTGGACCCTCCATCTCCTCACACTGTTCAGTCTGCCAATTGATTTTCTACACCTTTCTCGCATTCTTACTGGTCGTGCAGTAGCATTTACTCATATATATGTATGTAGTTTGATCAAGTACTATTCCTGAGAATATATCTGTATCGCTAATAATAGTAACAAGCTTTCTTCTGCTTGTGTCCATGATCAAATCTAGTCAGTCTTAGCTGCCCACTGCAGGCCCACTGCAGGTGAGTCATCTTCTGTTTACTTCCTCTCTACCCATTATTTTCGTCCATTGTATAAACATAAGGTGACTGTGCAGGGTTGCCTTTTCCCTTCTTCAGCTTGCACATGTATGCGATTTCCTAGTACTTCACAGCTGACTTCGACGACCCCGACCCCGACAACGGCGACAACGTCTGACAAGCAGCAAGATCTTTCCTAGTGCAACTACAGTGCTATATCCTCCCTCTCATTCTCTCTGCCTGTGGGACAGCTCTTTCTCGTCATGACAAAAAGCCCTGGTTGGTCAAATTAATGCCTCGTTCTCAAGTACAGCTTCTCATTATAGATGCGACCCAGGGCATTGAAGGTCTCACCTACCTTGGAGACCAATCTCAGAACATTGTCCATTCTTTGGCTGACACAGCGTTGGGGATATTGAAAAACAAGAGAATGAAGGACTCAGAGGTAGAAAAGGCTACTGGGCTGACAACATCTGAGTCATTTGCTCAGCTCGTCGATTTGTCGAAGAAGATTGTGGACTATGGAAGGGGAAATAGAGTGGTTTGGCAGGCTGGACACGAGACTGCTTAAGATACTGGTGAGTTGACTGGCAATTTCTTTCCTCTATTTTTTCCGCTTCAAGTTCTAATCGTTTTTTACAGGCTGGAGAAGAATACACAAGCATTCTGAAGACCACAACCTCCCTCCTCAACTTAGCCCTGACAGACAAATCCCTGTCCTACTCTCGTTCCTAATCCAAGGCAGCCTCTGTCCTCACTATCCTTGTCTCCGAGTCTAGTCTCCAAAACCAGCTCACGGAACTCTTCTGAAGCATCAGAGCTTCCAATCAGGTCAATGTGAAGGTAGTGATGTGGGAGAACGGTGTTGGCCAGATTCTGCGAAAGCTTGTCCTACCCATGACAACTTCTTTGCTTCTCCAGTGATATGCTGAGGATGAGCACAGCACCACGCTCACTGTCTCCGTGTCCGAAGTCTATCTGGATCCTGTCACTGCTGCCGACAAAGCAGCCTCTGTCCTCTCTGTCCTTGGCTCCAAGTCCAGTCTCCATGACTGCAAAAACCAGCTCATGGAACTCTTCGAGTACCAGAGCTTCCACATCATCACTAAATTCTTCAAAAATTGCGACGTCATTGTTTGGTCCACCAAGCTCATGCATAGCGATGCAGACAAGTGGGTCAATGCAGAGGTAGCGATGTGAGAGAAGGGTGTTGGCTGGGTTCTGCGAGAGCTCTCTGACAACCAGCAGGTGAAAACTTGTTGACTCTCGAGTGTGCATCAGCCCAGCAATAGTACTATGGACATTGAAAGGACCAAACTATCCATGTAATTGCTCAAGATATTGCACTGTTGGACCAGTTATACAATCTGTACGACAGACACACCTGGGGTATATGAGAGTAGTGTATTGGTTTGGTATTGGTTGTAGAGGGCAGTAACCACTGAGTGAGTTTTGGCATCATTTCCTTCTTAAGTCTTCACTGTCTTCACCATCAACATCCTTTTCCAAACTTTGTTCCACTGTGATCCTTTGCCTCTTCCCTTCTTCCTTCATACTCTTAGCTACGTTCAGTGCATAACCTGATGCTGCTTCTTTTCTTTGTCATTTCAGTCCTCAGTCACATGGAACACCCTCAATTTGTCATTGTTATCCTCTACAACTTCACAAAGGCCCTTGTACAATAAATAGTCAGCAACTTCACCGCTCATCTCAAGGTTTTCAGTATCAAGGTTGGCGAGCTCACTGGTGACTCCCAAATGACCAAGCAACAAATCTCTGAAACCCAGATCATCCCTGAGAAATGGGACGTCATCACCTGGAAGAGTACTGACACCAGCTACACCAACCTCATCCGCCTCATCATTATTGATGAGATTCATCTTCATGACGAGCAATGTGCTGTGCTCAAAAGTGTCATATCTTGCACCATCTGTCATATGGAACAGAATAACAAGTATGTCCGTCTCATTGGTCTGTCTGCCATGTTACCAAACTACAAGGACGTCGCTACATTCCTGCGTGTCGATGAGTCGAAGGGTCTCTTCTACTTCAACACCACATACCATCCATGTAGTCTTCAGCAGCAGTTTATCAGTATCATGGAGAAGAAGGCTATCAAGAGGTATCAGGTCATGAATGAAGTTTGCTACGAGAAGGTATTGGACCAAGCTGCCAGGAATAATCAGATCCTTGTCTTTGTGCATTTCCAGAAGGAAATGGCGAAGACTGCCAAGTTTCTGAGAGATATACAGTGGAGATGGAAGAGGAGACAGTTATGCAGTTTGTCAGGGCTGACAGTCCGATGAGGGAGATTTTGCAAGAGGAGGCTAGCATCGCGAGAGACCCAAACATGAAGGATCTGTTACCCTTTGTTTTGACTATTGCGCTGGTACATCCAAGGAGAACAAAGGGTTGGTTGGTCAAAGAGCTGTTTGCAGATAGTGTTATACAGGTCCTCATCTGTACTGTGACGTTGGCCTGGGGGTTGGGTCCATCCTGCAACTCAAACCACTCTACCTCCTCTCTCTTCTCAACTCAATTTCAGCTATGCCTTCACTTCCACTTCTGTCCCAGCACCAGCCCCTCGCAGAAGGTGGCATTGACTGAGATTGAGATAAGGATATGAATAGGCTTCTTCAAAAGGCTCAGGCCAAAGCAGCTAATCCCCAGCCTTCTCAACCTTACCCTTGGCCCTTACTCTCACCCTCATCCTCAATGAAGCCATACAACCTAGTTCTCGGGTCCACCAAGACATTCCTTGCCTTGCTTCACGCCTACATTGCCTTCAACTACCCTGGTCACCCTGTGGCTGTCTATACCACACTCGTATTCTTCTCATCACTGTAACTCTCACCAGTCCCATCAGTACCAACAAGAACATCATCATCCCAATTCACTGCAGACCTGCAAGAGGGAGAAGGAGACCTAGTAGTACAAATGCCATGACTGTCTTCATTCTCCACTGTCCTTTATTCTGCTCTTCCTCACCAGTGCCTGGTGTGGATCTGGGGGGCTCTCGGCTTGCCTAGTACACGACAATAGGCACCAGAGACGTTCTGAGCAATAGCACAGCTTGAAGCAGAGGCATCATCTTTGCGTCAACTTGAAGTGTCAGATTCAGGGCAAGAACAAGGACAAGAATTGAGAGTCAATTGGGAGTAGGGCGTGTACTACTAGCGGGAGAGACAGCATCATCACTACCTTCACTGTCACTGTGATTAGTGGCAGCACCTTTGTCTCTTCAAGTTCCTTCATCAGTCTTGGGCTCCAGTTCTATAGTAGCACTCTGCATACCAATGGCTCGTACTATGTACTCTAGTATACTATACTATGACTCAAGCATCTCAGCATATGTATATAGTTTCTACTAATGGTGTTAGATTATTTTACAAAAGCTGTGGATACTTAATGATAATTCTGACTGTATGAACTGGAAAGGAAACAAAAACAATTTCTAAGAACTTTCATTGCCAAGATACTCTTTTGTTCTGCCAAGGGCTATATACAAGTGAATTCTGGGTGAGCATCAAGATTATTTTGGGCCTTTTGCTGTACTATGGTAACTTCAGGCAATAAATTGACTCAAAACTGTTGTGTACAGATTGTACTCTCAGACAAGTTCTAATATGAAATTAATTAGTTTTAATGAGTGAATCTCATGGGCTCATTCTAGCTGCCTTGAGTAAGCTCAACATTATAGACCCTTATTTTTACTTTGTACCTTGGTCGTGACACAGAATCCTTTTGTTCATTACAATTACTTCAAAATTATTGTGCTATCATTGTTTTACCTGGCAAGGCCTTGAAAATTATTTCCCAGCAATTATACTGCCTTGTGAGGTACTCAAAATAATTCTATGAACAAATAAGCTGGAAAGTTATTTTATGCACCTTGTTAGGAGGTATAAGGCAATGGATATAATCTTGCTACCCTTGTAAGTGAGTTACAATGAAGTATTACTCTGTTGCCAGTTATCTGCTTCAAAAGTTTTCAGACATTTTCCTGGCAATGGCATGGCACCTTTTGAGGTAACTTATGGATACCTTCCTCTGTTCAACATACCGGTGGGCCATTGCATGGGCATCCCAGATGTAGAAGATCATCTCAAAGTCTTAAAGCAGGTTCAAAGAGATGCAGGATCAGCATTACACCTGGCTAACCAATGCATGAAGGAAGGGTATGAAAGAGGGAAACAGAAGGGACATCAGTTCAAGGTTGGGGAGTATGTTTGGCTGAGTGCAGAAGACATTTACTTGAAACTTTCAAGTGACAAGTTGGGGGACCAGCAGTTGGGACCATACGAGATTGTGGAAAAAGTTGGAGATTTAGACTATCAGTTAGACCTCCCAGAATCTCTTAATCGTCTGCACCCAGTATTCCACATTGACAAACTCTACCCTATAAGGGTAATTTGGTGAATGGGCTCTTACCTGAGGAGCCAGAGCCAGTATACCCCAAGGGGGAGGATGAGCCCAAGTATGAAGTGGACGCCCTTCTGGATAGCAGGATATAATGGAGGTGACTGGAATACCTTGTCAAGTGGAAAGGGTACGACAACAGTCACAACTCATGGGAGCCAGCTCCAAACCTCAAAAATGCAAAGCACAAGATCACTGCATTCCACAAGAAGCACCCAGAGGCAACAAAGATTTAGGATTCATCAAGGATGATGAAGTATAGGAGGGGGGGTAATGCCATGACATCTATATTTGGCACTTCAGGCACCCATATATAGGTACCTAGTTAGGTGGAATTGGTCTCTAGCATCAATAGCCTAGTGAGGCCTAGTAGCCAGGGATCTATCCAGCTCCCTGGGACTTACATCCACTCTATTGAAATGCACTCTGGGTCTTCCCAGATGCTTTTTGGGAGCTCCCGGGACTACCCATTCTCAGCTGGGACTACCCATCTCCCTACCTGGGACTTCCCAGATGTCACACTGTCACACTCATTTGTACTTCAAAATTTGCAATTGTAGCCAGGCCAGTATATACCACTACTTTGCCACTAAAGCTCTCATACACTCCACATTTCCTTGCTATGTAGTTGGCCCCTCTTATTACCTCTTTTTATTCATGTTATGCCCAAATCTCCACACCAATACAGTGTACAAAACAGACCTACCACTAGCTTTCTATGCTCTATATAATGTCTGGTCTATACAGCCACAGTGCAACACTCAACATAGGGACTTCTGACTTCCCAAGGTTCTCAGTGGGACTTGGGACTTCCCAACTTGGGCTGTGGGACCTGGGACTTCCCAAGTTAGGCTGTGGGACTTTCTATCCTGCCATATTCTCTGGGACTTCCCAATGTGCCCTCATGGGACTTCCCTAACTGTTGCCCACCTTGGGAACTCCCTCCATCACCTCAAGGGACTTCCCAAGGACCCACCACATCCAGGGACAACCCAGCCTCTGCACTTGGGACTTCCCTCCATCACTTCATGGGACTTCCCAGCTGGCATTATATGGATGACTGCTATACCTGCCTAGTTTGGAAATATTGGTATCTTCCTTTTTAGGAACACTAACCCTAATTTTCCTATTTGGAAAACATTGAGCCTATTTGTTTCAATCCTTTTTTGGAAATAATATGCTCATTGGGTCTGGTGATTTTTTCCCACAACTTCTAATTTGACGGGCAGGTGCAGGCGGTCCATAGGGCCTAGAATCCGCAAGTGGAATAGGGGTAGACAGTGTGGCTGGCCCAGAAAATGCAGAATAAAATTCTGGAGCCGGTGATGAAAAATGTTGTGAGAGGGTAATAAGGTGTATTTTGGGCTGCTGAATCAGAATATTCAGTCGGATTTGCAATATCTTTCATCGTTGTGGAGATATGGCCAAAATACTGTCCAAATATAGCAAAAGAGCAGGATAGGCACTGGTCATTCCATCCAATCAGCTCCAATATTCAGGTGAGTTGGTAGGATATTGCATTTACTCTCCCTGAACATAGGAATATAGTTTATTCCATTATATCATCAGATCCTGTGGAGCTATGCTCAAAACAATGTCCCAGAATGGCAAAACTTGGGATGGCCATGAACACTGCATGCTATAGCATTCAATAAGAGTATAGATATGTCTCCTAGGGCTATTTGAGTCGCTGAATTCAAATTTCCACTTGTATACACCAAAAAGTGAAGGGTTCTGGCTCTGTTCAGTATGTACCCCTAAACATAGGTACCTGTGGCACCTGCATATGGCTGCTTTATAAAATACTTTGGCTAGGCAAATAAGTGTCATTCAATATCTAGAACACAAATATGAAGTCAGAATTGTTATATATTCAAATTCCAAGACTCAATTCCTAGTTTATTCTCAAAAAAAGCGAGAACACCACTGATTTCCACCATCATTGAACATATATATATCCTTTGGCTACTTTCTTCGCATTATAAGAGATTCTACATACTTCAATACCATAATACTTTGATTATGGGGAGTTTGGTCATTCTCAATGAAAGACATGCTTAGATGCACTCATTAGTGGAACCTAGTTTGACTTTGAGCTACCTGATACACATGGAGCATCTCCTAGATATTATGGATGGTTATTTGTCCTTGTACTGTTACTAAATGATGGAATACACAGTATGAGTATGTGTCATAACTGATGGCATGAATTATCCCTATGTATATGGTCCAAAAAGATCCCATTTTCGCTTTTTTGGGAATCAAGTATGAATAGAGTCTTGAAGCTTGAGTATATGGCAATTCTAGCTTGATGTCAGTATTCATGAACTCAGATAACATTTATCTACCTACCCACACAAATGTATAAGATAGATGTCTGCAAGTGCCACAGGTATATATGTGTAAACTACAGATACATCCATTATAAATTTCTTGTTGTGGGTGAGTAGATGTATCTTTGGTTCTATAGCACGAATATCAGATAACAATTCCAATATCTTGACATTCTGAGTCTCCATCCACAATTTCTTGCCAAAAAGACAAACATAGTATCTTTCTAGACAGTATGTTGAATTCTGCATGTCATACCTGCGTGCCTGCGTGCCAGTTGTATATAAGCTCTATGTATTTAAGTCTTCACTTTTTTCCAGGATTTAGAGGTTTATTTTTTGATTTCGGATGGGAATACAGGGCTATGTATACTTCAGTACCCTAGAAAAGAGAGTACTAATGCCTCTGAGGGCTAATTTCTGCTTCATTTTTGTATCAATCATGTGCCTTGAGCCCAGTATCATGAACTATGAGTACTATGCCTTGATTTACAATCAAAGACAAGCACTCTGAGTTGATTCCTGCATTCAAAGACTGGCATGCAGGCCTGTGAACAGACACTTTGATCTATCAGACGACACGCAATTGATCAGGCTGACACGCAGGTACATGTGACACCACCTGCTTGCCAGTCCTAGAGTCATCGAAATTGATGGTAATCATGACAGTAGTGTGAAGTGAAAAGAAGAATGATTGTAGGATATCATGGCTTGATAAACCAATCTGCATTATTGATGGCCACTGTAAAGGATATTGTGGTTCTGTTCATGATGTTTGGCCATTTATAAACTGCAGTGCTCTACTGCTTCAGAGGGATCTTTGTACAGGTGCATTGATTAACTTTGATTATGACCATGTCTGGTGTGCAGAGTAAGACTTTTCTTCAATCAAATATCATTCAGCCACTGATGTTATTTGGATGCTTAGCAGACCTGGACCCAAACTCAAATGAAAATCATATCAATTTCATTATAAGCTGAGATTTCTCAAGGGTTCTTCCTCACTTTTAAAGATATGTACTAGTAAACCTGGGTTGAAATGGTACAGATAAAAAGGAAGTAGTAAAGGATGGTGCCATCAAGCATGGGCTAAGTGCCTGATTGCAGAGTCACCTAATGGAGATGGCATGCAGGATCGCCACACAGAATTCATGCAACTGAGATTCTTGAGTGTTCTTCCTGACTTCTAAGGATATGTACTAATAAATCTGAGTATAAATGGTATGTACATGCATTACGAGGCCAAAATGAATTGAAGGACAAGTTCTTTACACTCCATTTCTGCATGTGGCTATGTTGAATTGCCCCCTGCTTTTCCCCTCCCGATCTTTGCTTTGTGACTGTGACATCACAGTTTGTTTGCCAGTCTGATGGGTCAGTGTGTTGTTTCTTTTTTCAGTTTTCCACCATCCATAGTGTCCTTGTTGTTGTAGGCTACCTAGTCTGAGGTAGACCCTGCAGCCTCATACTCACCACGTGTCAGCACTGGCCCACACCCCTTTCATACTATACTTATACATACAGTACAGACAAAAAGGAAAGTAGTGATGGACAGTGCCCTCAAGCATGGGCTGCATGCCTGATTGCAGACTTGCAGGTAGCACGCAGAATTCACACAACCACTTTCTAGACCATGTATATGGACCTATCTCCTGCCAGAGGCCATCACACATTCTCATGAGTCATATTCTGCCATCAACTATCAGTTGAAGAAGGAATAGCCACCCATAATATCTAAGAGATGCTCCATGTGTATCAAGTAGCTCAAAGTCAAACTAGGTTCCACTAATGAGTGCATCTAAGCATGTCTTTCATTGAGAATGACCAAACTCCCCATAATCAAAGTATTATGGTATTGAAGTATGTAGAATCTCTTAGAATGCGAAGAAAGTAGCCAAAGGATATATATATGTTCAATGATGGTGGAAATCAGTGGTGTTCTCGCTTTTTTGAGAATAAACTAGGAATTGAGTCTTGGAATTTGAATATATAACAATTCTGACTTCATATTTGTGTTCTAGATATTGAATGACACTTATTTGCCTAGCCAAAGTATTTTATAAAGCAGCCATATGCAGGTGCCACAGGTACCTATGTTTAGGGGTACATACTGAACAGAGCCAGAACCCTTCACTTTTTGGTGTATACAAGTGGAAATTTGAATTCAGCGACTCAAATAGCCCTAGGAGACATATCTATACTCTTATTGAATGCTATAGCATGCAGTGTTCATGGCCATCCCAAGTTTTGCCATTCTGGGACATTGTTTTGAGCATAGCTCCACAGGATCTGATGATATAATGGAATAAACTATATTCCTATGTTCAGGAGAGTAAATGCAATATCCTACCAACTCACCTGAATATTGGAGCTGATTGGATGGAATGACCAGTGCCTATCCTGCTCTTTTGCTATATTTGGACAGTATTTTGGCCATATCTCCACAACGATGAAAGATATTGCAAATCCGACTGAATATTCTGATTCAGCAGCCCAAAATACACCTTATTACCCTCTCACAACATTTTTCATCACCGGCTCCAGAATTTTATTCTGCATTTTCTGGGCCAGCCACACTGTCTACCCCTATTCCACTTGCGGATTCTAGGCCCTATGGACCGCCTGCACCTGCCCGTCAAATTAGAAGTTGTGGGAAAAAATCACCAGACCCAATGAGCATATTATTTCCAAAAAAGGATTGAAACAAATAGGCTCAATGTTTTCCAAATAGGAAAATTAGGGTTAGTGTTCCTAAAAAGGAAGATACCAATATTTCCAAACTAGGCAGGTATAGCAGTCATCCATATAATGCCAGCTGGGAAGTCCCATGAAGTGATGGAGGGAAGTCCCAAGTGCAGAGGCTGGGTTGTCCCTGGATGTGGTGGGTCCTTGGGAAGTCCCTTGAGGTGATGGAGGGAGTTCCCAAGGTGGGCAACAGTTAGGGAAGTCCCATGAGGGCACATTGGGAAGTCCCAGAGAATATGGCAGGATAGAAAGTCCCACAGCCTAACTTGGGAAGTCCCAGGTCCCACAGCCCAAGTTGGGAAGTCCCAAGTCCCACTGAGAACCTTGGGAAGTCAGAAGTCCCTATGTTGAGTGTTGCACTGTGGCTGTATAGACCAGACATTATATAGAGCATAGAAAGCTAGTGGTAGGTCTGTTTTGTACACTGTATTGGTGTGGAGATTTGGGCATAACATGAATAAAAAGAGGTAATAAGAGGGGCCAACTACATAGCAAGGAAATGTGGAGTGTATGAGAGCTTTAGTGGCAAAGTAGTGGTATATACTGGCCTGGCTACAATTGCAAATTTTGAAGTACAAATGAGTGTGACAGTGTGACATCTGGGAAGTCCCAGGTAGGGAGATGGGTAGTCCCAGCTGAGAATGGGTAGTCCCGGGAGCTCCCAAAAAGCATCTGGGAAGACCCAGAGTGCATTTCAATAGAGTGGATGTAAGTCCCAGGGAGCTGGATAGATCCCTGGCTACTAGGCCTCACTAGGCTATTGATGCTAGAGACCAATTCCACCTAACTAGGTACCTATATATGGGTGCCTGAAGTGATATTTGGTACTACTCAGTTCTTCTTATCTCCGTATCCTCAGACCTTTACACCATATGACTCTTGTTCCACATGCTACACACCACACCTTTCATTTCTCCAATACAGCTTCTTTTACAGCTTCCTCTTTACTTTTACATATATAAACCCTGTCCTGACACCTGGTTCCTCATCTCAACCTCTTTGTCATTGGGACCAGGTGTGTATCCTCTTCCTCACTAGTTCTCTCACTTTTACTGATAGACCTTGTAGTTCCAGTACTTGCTTATACATTCTTTGTTGCTGGGACCAGTTCCAGTACTTACTGCTGTCTGTTAGCTCCTCGCCATTGCTGTTATTACTATCTAAGTGATTGCCTCTTTGTGACAGGCATTCCCAAGCCTAGTCCTAAAAAAGAGAGTCCAGGGGCTTAGTCTTGACAGGGTTTTTCAGGCCTAGTTTGAGCAGGTCTAGGGGACAGCTCAGGCTGGGGCCAAGGGCTTTCAAAACTCAGAGCCTGAGCCCTGGGCCTTAGCAGGCTGGTTTAAGGGCTCAGGCTCAGCCTGGCCTACTAGGGCCCAGCTCTGGCCAGCTAAGGGCTCAGAGCCCTAGCTGGCACATCACTACTTTGTAGTCTCAATTACTGTATCTCATGTGTCTCTTGAACATGAAAACCCTCAAACTTGAGGAGCTTTATGCCAATATTCCATGGTATGCAATTCTCTCTCATACCTGGGAGGGGGAGGAGGTCACTTTCCAGGACATCCAGAATCTCGAAGTCGTGAAGAAGAAGGCTGGTTACGCCAAAGTTTGGAATGCCTGCATGTGTGCTCGCAGGTAATACTTTGAATGGATTTGCATTGACTCATGCTGTATCAACAAGGAAAGCAGTGCTGAGCTTTCAGAGGCAATCAACTCCATGTACCAGTACTATGAGGACACCTACATGATGTTTCTGCCAAATATCATCCTTGGAATCCCAAGTCTAGCTTCAAGGACAGTAGATGGTTCAAAAGGGGGTGGATGTTGCAGGAGCTGCTCGCACCCCATTATGTTGTATTCTTGGACAAAGATTGGGTTAGGATTGGGACCAGGTGGACTTTACGCGATGTGGTCTCTGCAATCACATCCATTCTGGTGGAGGTCTTCGAAGGTCAGGATATCAACAGATACAGTGTTGCTCAGAGGATGTAGGGCTCTGCACCGTCCAGTAATACTGGTACGCCCGTATTTTTTACTGGTCCAGTACTGGTACGGTGTACCCGTCCCCGTATTCGTACGGGTTCATCTGGAAGCTTTACGATACGGGACGGGTACTGATACGGCAGTATTACGGGTTAATACGGGTATACAGGTCTTTTTGCCAGGAAATGGCCAGGAATCTGATTTGAAATAGACTTATTGGGACTTATTGAGAGGAATTAATGCGAGAAACAATTTGATGTAGTGCACCGCTCAATGTTAACAGTGCGTTTGAGATGACTTTGAGGCACAAAGCATTTCGGCAATACTTCGGCAGGTCTCTATGCACCTTTTTTGGTAAGTACATTTTCCCTTGATGTGATCAAGCATCAATTTTCCCAAGATTTTCCGCCGCAAACTGCTCAGTATTTGACGATATTTAATTTACAGAGGTAGCATATGGCATAAACACAGAGAAAAGCCTTTGCCGATGCATGGCCGACCCGTATACCATACAAACCCGTACGACGGCCGTAAAAAATACGGTCCAATATGGGTTTACCCGTCCAGTACCCATACCTGTATTGGACCCTGCAGCAGCCTTGTACGGTACCAGTAGGATGTCATGGGCAGTGTTACGGGAAATGACAAGGCCAGAAGATGAAGCTTATAGTTTGATGGGGATATTTGGGGTCAGCATGTCGCCAATCTATGGGGAAGGTGGTGTAAAGACATTCATGTGACTCCAGCAGGAAATCATGAAAATATCTGATGACTGGAGCATCTTTGCCTAGGTCACTGCATCTTCTGAGCATGACGAAGATAGGGGATTGTTGGCCAGGTCACCTTACAAATTCAGGATGTCCAGTGAAGTGAAGGCTAGCGACTCAGATTGCATTGGAGACCAGTCATCATATTTGTTTGGCAACAATGGTCTACACATCCATCTCCCTCTCAAAACCACTGATGACTCCAGTCACAATGACAATGTTGTTCTTGCACAGACACAAGATTTTTGCATCCACCCGTGCGTCCAAGTGCGTCCAACATGTGTCCAGGTTGCATCCAAGTATGTGTCCACCTACAACCAACTGTAAGTGCATTGTAATCATATACACACTGTCACTGTCATCACTTTCCCCTCACTGATCCTACTTGTAATTCCTTACTTATCTCTTCCCATCCATGAATGTGAGGGATTTTTCTTCATTATCATAGATATGTATCTGTATCACTAGATGTCTTATAATATGATCTTTTCATTTCTCTTGCTTCTGAGTTGAGAATTTCAGTAAAATGCGAAAATGCGAACCAAATTCATGCCTTTTGTGTCCACAATTCTCCATACATCCATTCACATGTTCTAACTGATCAAATAATGGGAAAATATCCCTTGTATTCATCTAAATCATCTGGACGCACCTTGGACGTGTGGACGCAGTTGTATAAATTCTGGACGCATCCTGAATCCAAGTGCGTCCAAGTGCGTCCACGTGCGTCCAGGGTGCGTCCAAGTGCTGCGTCCACCTACGTCAAAATATTCCCGCTCTCTCGCTATGAGGATATGACGAGCTTGGATAATTACATATGCATCTGTGATTGTGAGATTTTCTTGATTATAGATCTGTAGATAGATGTATTACTATAATGAGATGTTTTCATTTCTCTTAAGAACTAAGGACAAAAATGCAAGTGTATATAAGGAGATTTCAGTTCATAATCCTTCAAATATACATTTACACATACTAGCTAATCAAATAATCAGCAAGTGTCACTTGCATTCACCTGATTCTCTTGGACCCACTTGGACGCATGTTGTACGCACATTGGACGCACCAAATATGACATGCGTCCAGGTGCGTCCACAATGTGTGTCACTGGACGCACATGGACGCACATGGACGCACATCAGTTGGACGCACAACACACGATTTGGACGCACCTGGACGCAAAAATCTAGGTGCCGCTTTCAGGGTATCCGCAGATTTCTGATACCCGTTGAAAGATGGACAGATGTTTTACTTGTGAGTAATCGCTTTCGACTTCTTTCCAAAAACAAAATGCTTAACCCAAGTTAGTATCGCTTTCGTCGCTACGTTCCTGATTATCCTCCTCCTCTTCCTTCCTAAAGTCTACTTGTCTTGCACACCATGTAACTTTCAGCACCGTCCTCAGGATCCTACTAAGAGGTTCTCTTGTAACTTGGAAAATGGTCGTCCACTCCGTCTGAAGTAGAAAGCGGCCAATGGTTTTCCTAAGTTGACCTTTATCCTGGGCAGAGAAATAAGAGTTTGGCTCATTGTCATTGCCAGTCTTCCCCTACGAAAGCCTCTTGCAAAGAGCTTGGAGCGCGTGTCTCGGCACATCAAGTCCTTAGTCACTTGCGAAAGCAGCACGCAAGCCTAGCGTGATCTCGTCTTTGGAACGTTTTAAATCGCCCGCTGGAAGAAAACCATGCTCTGCTTATTTGCCCTTCTCGAAGGATAATGGCGTAAATATTCAAACATCAAAGGAACCGTAAAGGATTCATACAACGAGATATCGTACACGACTTCGATAAACAACGTTTGCCCTTGACTTCCAGCTCATAACCCAGACTTGAAGCTCCAAACTGAAGCAAAGTTAACTCGTAGGAGGATGTCGGAGGGATGCCGTTGCTCGACGTCACAAACTGCCACTTATGTGAATTTGTTCTCTGGTATGGTCTTTCGAACGATCTCCTCGAGATGCTTCTCTTGGGCAAGCTCCGTACTAGGATATTCCGGGGCGAGTATAGCTTCTCGAACTACACGGTTCCGTTCCTCTTCTTGTTGGAGCTCTTCAGCAGGATAATCTGCAGCGGGTGTTGTGATGGTTTCCTGCTGGATTTGCTGCTGCTCCCCAACATCCTTTTGTCGCGTACAATCAATAAGTGTAAATACTCATATGAAAGCAAAGAAACTTACATTGTAGCTGAATCCCCAGATCATCCCCAAGAATTTTCGCCTCAGATCAAAGTAAGCTGTCGTGGTTTTACGGAAGGCCCGACGTTCCAGGGACGTCCAAACTGATCCCGCGAACCAAAAGCAATTTGACTTGTTGAAGGAGTAGTCGGGACGCTCATTAGCGAGCTTGACAAAAATTGATGCAATTTCAGACACCGTCGGGTAGGGAGCATGAAAGTCAAGGATACCAAGGCGATCGGCCTTCCTAAATCTTCGTCAGTTCCATTAATCTGCGAGGGAGATTCTGAGCGGATCACCTATACTTCTCCGTCCGATCCTCGTCCTGTTTATCCCATGGACCGTAGATAACTAGGTCAGGAGAATCCAGATACTGGCGCTCAGCGATGATGCGCTGGTCATAATGTTGGTAATTGGGACCAACGATATCAACCGTGAAAATCACAAATTCATGGTGGACTGGGCTTCCCTGAAAGTTCTTCATGTGGTCAAGCTGGGATACAGGTAGTTTGGCAGCATCTGGATTATCAGCGAGCCATTTCTGCCAATCCCTGACCAGAGAAAAGTGAACTCCTTTGGGGTAAATACCAGAAAGGTCTGAGGGGATACCCATATGATGGAGGCAGTCGGATATCAATTTCGCTACCAGCCCGTGCCATTTAAGCACTCCCCAGCCTTGAGGATCACTTGATCTAAAGTTCAAGAATCTAGATCAAGAATGCTATCAGCTGCATTTCTGACATCTCTCGAACTCTGCAGATGCTGTACAGCTCTAGAGATCGGAGGAAATCCAGAATTGCATTTCAAGGAACAGTGATGGGATGGAAGGAACCCTACATTCGACGTTATCTCACTCATCCAGCTCATGATCCTCCCTCAGCTCGAAGACGATGTCAGGCATCTCTCAGACCACTTGAACCCTACGCTTTTCCAAGGCTTCCCCATTCTTGTTCCCATTCACATCCTTTGTCGAAATCCTGTGATAACGTCGTCAAATCCTCGTGCTCTCTTCCTTTGTCTGACGCTGATGCCTCACAAACAGGAACCATAGTACTCAAAAAGGAATTAGCAGTAAATTGATCTTGAGTGACAGCTTGCTCGATAAGAACATTCAATACATGAAGTTCGAGGTCTTAACCGGTTCCAAATGGTCCGTAATGAATGACGAGTTCAAAAGTGTGCGGTCAACGGATGACTCTGAGTTTTTGAAGATTGGCTCACGCTTGCTTGAAATAATTATGCTTAATTGTCCTCAAGCAGTGGTACCGAATTCTTGCTCAATGACTGACGCATTAATATTGCATCTTGGAAGTTGCATTACGAGTCTGGCGGACTTGGAGGATTAACGAGCAAGTATCACAGGCTAGTCCATCCTGAGACTCGCTTATATCTAGGACTGACAGCTTGCTCAGTGCTAGAACATGTGTACGTGTGGAGTTTTCCTTAAGCTGTCATCACAGGCTAGTCGATCCTGAGACTCGCTTATATCTAGGACTGACAGCTTGCTCAGTGCTAGTAGAACATATGTACGTGTGGAGTTTTCCTTAAGCTGTCGGACCCGGTCTTTTTCTGAGCAGTCACTAAATGAGGTCAGTACGATGAAGTGAATATACACCGATTTACGGCTTGCACGAAATCAGACTCATGGCACGCACATATGTCCGGACACCGCCCCCAATTTCGACATAAGTCAGACACGTCGTCAAATCCTCATGCTTTCTTCCTTTGTTCGATGCTGATGCCTCGTGTACCAACAGGAACCATAGTACTCCAAAGAATTAGTGGTAATTGATCTTGAGTGGCAGCTTGCTCGAGAAGAACAATCTCTACATGAAGTTCCAGGTTTTAACCTGTTCCGGATATCAGTAATGAATGACTACTTTGAAGTATGCGGTCAACAGATGACTCTGGAGATTTTGAAGATTGGCTCACGCTTTGCTTGAAATAGTTATGCTTCATTGTCCTCAAGGAGTGGTACCGGACTCTTGCTCAATGACTGACGCATTATTATTGCGTCTCGGAAGTTGCATTACGAGTCTGACGGAGGATTAACGAGCAATTATCTCATGCTAGTCCATCCTGAGATTCACTTCTATCTAGGACTGACAACTTGTGTGCCATAACATAGATAGATACACGCCAGGTGGCCCTTGAAGATCCGGCGGAGTGGCATTGCGCAGTCACCATATCATTGATATGGTGTTACAAAAGCGAAGCAGTCCCTCTGCGCGCCGCCGCTTGTAGAGACTAAGTACCTATGGAGTTTTCCTTAAGTTATCGGACCCGGTTTTTTTCTGAGCGGTCACTAAATGAGGTCAGTACGATGAAGAGAATACAAACCGAATATTGACGGCGGATAATTCTAATGGGAAACCCCAGAAACCCAAGGCCTATCGAGAAACCCGTCCGCCACGGAGGAATTCCTCCGGGAATAGCGGCCGCCATTATGATCCCGATCCGGATCTGGATCGGCCCGCAACCTGAGTTCAGTGACTTAACCAGGAGATAAGATAAGGCTCTCTCTCAAGTGAAGCATTAGTTACCATAGAGTCAATACATTTTTTCATACTATGTAGACTATCCGCAAACAATGACTCAATGAGTTTACTATGCATGCATGTTCAACTTATATTCCCTATTTTGAATTTCCCTCTCAGAATGACGCCCACGGCGTTTCTGTGTAGGTTGAGCAAGTGGACAGGCTGGTCTCTTATGCCCAGGTTGTCTGCATAGTCCACAACAGAATGGTTGACGTGTTTGAGGCTCTTCTTCATCCTCGTTTCTATCGGATCCATCCGCGCCACAAATATCTGCGCCGTCAGTTTGACTCATTGTGATGTCAGTATGTTTTCGTTTTTGAGTTACTGGGCCTCCACCTCGAGGAGCACCCACAAGTGGACCAGTTATATGGGGAGTACGAGGGCGGCCCCTCAGATTATGGATAGGAGGATCGTGGATTGATTCGCGCCGGGTTTCCTCTAAGCGAGAATGATAATTAGGCTATAAGTATCACTGATGCCTGTAGAACGTAAATGCATAGAACATACCGTAATTGCTCAATGTCAGCGAGGATATCATCCAGCTCCTCCTGAGTCCGTATACGCTCTAGTATAGGTCTCAATGCAGCAGTTGTCTCAAAGTGAACTGTCCTTGCACCAATTGTTTGTGTTTGGAGAGGTGGAGTGTCAGTGCCTTGTGGTGCGAGTCCATTGAGCAAAAGATCAATTAACAGAATTCTTGAAGGTGACACTCTGGATCGTATCAATGCCAATACTGGGATTCTGAAGCCAGCTGTGAGATATGATAAGTATTTATTAGCCACATCAAACGAATGCTGAAATCAGACTCACCGTGCTTGGATGAATGAAATTCGAAATGGTAGACCAGGGAATGAGGACTACTAGGCTTTGAAGAAATGGCAACATGGAACTCCGAGGTTTGTACCCATACTGCAATCGCACTGATACCCGCCATCCGAAAAAATTGCAATTGTATGAGTTGCTCCAGTCATGATATGGGCAACACTGAGTAAGTGGGTGATAGTATGACCTCGTTCATGAATGAGCTTCCAACATCCAATGAGTTTCCAATCGGGAATTTCCGTAAGTCTCCGATTATTAAATTGTTGAGCCCCGCCAGCGGCGCCGGTGGAAACCCATAACTACTACCTGTTTTCAAAGGGGTTTCCCCAAATACCCCTGGGTAATGGGGTTTCTGGGGTTTCCCATAGAATTATCCATTGACGGCTACAGAATTAATTAGAATCAGACAGACAGCTTGAAGGAAGATTCATTGAAAGGTTCAGTGACAGGAAACTACTGTGGTCAAGTTCAACACAGCGGAATTGACTAGCATCATTGAAGCAACGACGAAGGTCGTGCAGATCCGTTACCCCTGCAAAGCTCATGTCAAGCAAGCCTGACATAGCGAGGAGCTGGTCGTTCAATTGCAGCTCGGATTTGCGTCCACCCGTCGGCCACTAGGCCTGAGAACAAGATCCGGGTATTGCATATTGAAGTGTCATTTCGGCGGTGTTTTCAGTGTTCTCAAGACAGATATAGGGATCGATATAGATCGCCTACGTCCCAAGTATAAAAGTCGAGCTGTAGACCGCATTGTCGCAACCACTCAGCCTTGCCATGTCTTACTACATCAAGAATATTTATGTGAGTATTAGCTCCCATACTTCATATTGGTGACTTGCTGATCATTAACGACGTTTGCCAGGGTGTAAGCAGTGACTCCAGCCACCCTCCAGAGAACTGCGTCAAGGAGTTGAACACTTCGCATCCAGATATTAACCGTGGATTCAAGGGAAAGTAAGCCTCGACGTTGCTGCTTGCTGACTGACATTCTAAACAATTTTTTCAACTCAGGTATGTGTGGTTGATTCCCGAACGCGCGAACAATGCAGATGAGGCTGGCACTTATATCCAGATCGAAATTACCAGCGAACATCACAGCGGCCAGCAAGACCTCGCTCAAGGGGCTGGGGGAAAATATCGCTACCTCCATGTGCTCCATGACTCCAATGAGAATGAGAAGATCACCGAGGCTGCGTTGTATCGCAAATCTAATTCTGCGGGTCCAGTTACACTGGAGGAGGCCGCAAGAGCTGGCTTCAACCGTGTTTCCTCTGACATCAATGAGGGTCGCGGGGGAGACTTTTTGCACCTCATCTATAAGGTTTCGGTCTAGTGGGGGAGCTGAGTAGGAGTTTCGTCACATATTCAAGCAATGATGGGTATCATGGAAGTCTTGTTTCCGGGGCTTTAGTGTTCTTCGAAATAGTTAACCCCTTGTATTTGGTTTTGAACTCTGTCTGAAGTTTGAACATGACACACAGTTTTTGTCGCTTTTAGGCTAAGTAGTAACGGCTTCAGAAGGCCGAATGCGTCACTCAGCCAAAACTCAGCCTGACCGAGAAACAGCAAGCGGCTTCAAATTAAGCAGTCTAGAGTCCTTCACTCAGAATCACCGCTCTTCCAATTTGAAGTGGTTGTAATTTGTGGTTCAGCGCTAACGTGTGGCGAGTACGAGGCCATAGTACTAGCACTTCAAGCCTGTAATGTACACGTTCACCCTGATCATGCTAAACCTGACGGGCGACTCCCGCGAAGTGACCGATACTGATCGGATACTCACTGAAGTATTCGGCCTCAGGTACTATATCATGGTTATTGTTAGTAACCGACCCATCTTAGATGGCCGCGTCAAGGGCTCTGGTTAGTAACCGATAGATAGATAGATTACGCCGCTCGACCGTGTCGGTTCTTTGTTCTCGGTTACTAACTACTTCGCCACTTGCTGGGCTGGTGTCATGCACTTGCCGCCGGTCGCGACGCGTGCCTTATGCCCTTTTCTTTCTAGAACGTACCATCCATAAAGCCCGAACATCGTCCTTCACTCAGGCTGTGACCTGGAGCTATGTCTCGCATGTATCGACTCTCCGAGTCGTGCCGCTATTGGCACAGTTGTGGATATGGTCGCAGATAATTTGGTCAGTTCTGATCACGAATCTATATATGTATTAGCTTTTTTTTTTTTGGCTTTTTTCAACATATAGATGACTTTTAAGTTTTCACATTTGGACTTAAGCCAGCTTAAAGTCTGTCTTAAGGGTATAAAACAAGTCAAACTTATACAAGCTCATTGGTCTACCACCTCAAGTCTGACTTAAGACGAGTATCAAGTCAGGACTCACCGGCCTTTAGCTTAAGTCAAGAGGTCGTATAGGGAGACAGCATAGGTGAAAAGGATGAAGACGTTGGCGATGTTGTTGATGCAAGCGAAGGTGACTTGCCGATGGTGGTTGCAGTTAAGAGTCAACGCATCAAGTTCAACGGACAATTGACGCGTCAGGTCACGTTTGGTCTCACGGTCACGCGAATTTGTTTTAATTGTTAGGGCCCAGACTCGACTTGCTAGACACGATACAAGCTTGCAAGTTGCCCAGCTATGTCCACTATCGTCCACTGTGGCAGCGATGATGACGACTGTAACAACGACAACAACATTGAGTACGCTTTCAGCAATTCGAGCATCCAGTCTCTACCATACCTCATGCTTTCATTTCCATGACCTAAGTTTTTTCCAATCTCTCTCTGCCTATAACAGCACCCTTACCGCCTCTACTCTCTTCTCAGCCTGACGAGACAGCAGCAATCCTGGAATCAGCATTACCACTGACACCCTCGCTCCTGGTGGTACAACTTCTCTATGAGAGCACGGGAGGAGCATCAATTCATGCATAAAGCCAGGGGTGGGGACAATGGAAATGGTGATGATAATGATTCTCCGTCAAAGTCGTTGAGAAAGAGATCCTCGACGGCGACTATTGTGGATGGTGTAATGAGTGAAGACTTGATTTCATTATTTGTCATGTCCTGATCTCGAGTTTCGAAGGACCACTGAGCTAAAACGAGAATCGCCTCGTCGACGTCAGTACAGTGAGTGCGAAGAGAAAAAAAGGGGTATCACTCACCTCATCATCGTAGGTTTGCTAGTAAAGTCTCCAACATGTCCTCGTTATCCTTTACACTGCGTGTAGCGAAGACATCCTCATCTTCCGACTCAGTGTTGGGTAAGAATTGGTGGAGAGGAATGAATGCTGTTAACGGGCATGTGTAGACTGTCAGGCTTTTATGGGATGCAGGGCGCCAATAGTAAATTAAAACCATCAACCACAATGCTATATCCAAACCGTATTTACCAACTGGCCAGTCTTCTTCGATAAGCTACGGATATGTGGTTGGTTGATGCCGGTAGAGTCGCTGACAGGAGCCTAGTGTGTCCGGTGTAATTTCACAGGGCTCTTGACTCTTGTTTAAAATGGCTCGAATCCAGCTCAAGGCATCCAAGGTACCCTGCAAGCGCATCATCATCAGAAATATTATGAACATTTCCAGTTTTCGCTTTCACCTACGTCTAGCCTATGCATCTTGTTGATGAGCGTTACAGGCTACTAACGTTGAGCAAAAATTCGTTCTTCAAGGTTGGAGCCAGGATTGACGAGGAATGAGATAGAGGAAGGGAGCTGAGTTGCCGAGGAATTGTTTCGGAATTGGCTTGGAGTCAGACTGGAGTTCATTACATTTCGTTGAGGGCAAGGTGTGTACATACTATGGTTCTCACTTGGATGTATTTTCTCCATTACCGCCATCTACAACCGCCCGACGTCATTCCTTCAACTCTGGCCGCGCTCATTGGTATCCATAGTACTTTTCGGGGAAAGTGTATGTGTCTTTGCTTTTTCTTTTAGTCCTTGTTCACCCAGCACACATCCATAGCTCACCGCTTTGAAGAAGACTGGCCAGTTGGTAAATATGGTTTGGATAGCGACACGCGGCAAAGCTATGGTTGATGCTTCTAATTTACTATTGGTGCCATAAAAGCCTTCGGACAGTCCACGCATGACCGGACAACACCTTCTTTCCTTTCCACAATGTATGTCATGATGCCTTATCCTAGTAGTCTTGTCTGACCCTTGCCTTTGTAGTCTCGATTACTCTCTCTCATGCATCTCTTGAATACAAAAACCCTCAAACTCATGGAGTTTTACGCTGATATCCCGTGGTATGCAATTCTATCTCATACCTGGGAGAAGGAGGAGGTCACTTTCCAGGACATCCAGAATCTCGGAACTGCGAGACTTAAAGCTGGTTTCGCCAAAGTTTTGAATGCATATGCGCGAGCTAGGAATTACAACTTTGAGTGGATCTGGATTGACTCATGCTGCATCAACAAGGAAAGCAGTGCTGAGCTTTCAGAGGCAATCAACTCCATGTACCAGTACTATGAGAACGCCGTAGTCTGCTACGTCTACCTATGTGATGTTTCCATCGAGTTTCACCCTCGGAATCCCAAGTCTACCTTCAAGGACAGTAGATGGTTCAAAAGGGGATGGACGTTGCAGGAGCTGCTTGCACCTGATTATGTCGTATTCTTGGACAAAGATTGGGTTAGGATTGGGACCAGGTGGACCTTGTGCGATGTGGTCTCTGTAATCACGTCCATTCCGGTGGAGGTCTTTGAAGGTCACAATATCAACAGATACAGTGTTGCTCAGAGGATGTCGTGGGTGGCATTACGGGAGACGACGAGGGCGGAAGACCAAGCCTATAGCTTGATGGGGATATTTGGGGTCAGCATGCCACCAATTTATGGGGAAGGTGGTGCAAAGGCATTCGTGCGACTCCGGCAGGAAATCATCAAAATATCTGATGACCGGAGCATCTTTGCCTGGGTCGCTGCATCTTCTGAGCATGACAAACATAGGGGATTGTTGGCCAGGTTGCCTTACAAATTCAAGGCTAGTGACTCAGATTGCATTGGAGACCGATCGTCGTATTCGTTTGGCAACAATGGTCTCCGCATCCATCTCCCTCTCGAAACCACTGCCGACGACGATGTCTGTCAGTCTGAGAAAGACAGTAGTTTTTTGTCGTTCTATCTCCAAAAGATGAGTCGGCAGCAATACGTCCAGTGTCATCCAGACCAGTTGGTCTTCAGACCTACACTCCAGCTTGCACTCAAGAATATTCAGGAGCTTACAGTCAGGGAAATTCCTGTCACCCGGCGTTCACGATCCTACCTCAGCATTGATCAGTCCGAGACAGTGACGTACTATCATGCTGACCTCCTTCCCTCCGCTCAACACTTCATTTGCACCAACTCCCAATCATGGCCTGTCATTCATTCCCTTAATCTAAGCAGAGTGTCTGTTCAACTTTAAGCATGGTCAAATTTTGGAGACAAATTGACCTATGAGACTCAAGTTACCAAAGAGGCCTTCACCATTCGTCTTCGGCACATCAATTTCAATCCTTACTATGTGCTGCAACTTGGTGGCCAACCCTTCAAGGACTTTCCCTGGATTACGAAACCTTCTCCAGATGATGGAACAGTGGTGTGCTCGAACAATGGTGCTATATCTGTTCACTGCGAGGTGACATCGGACCGGTTAGACCAACGTCTCGAAATTGGTTTTATAGACCAAGACAGTCTCGAAATCGACTTTTGGACACAGACCCTACGACCTCCACGTTCAGGCTTTATCATACCATCCAGGGTGTATTGTGGTCACAGTGGAATGATTCCGCTGGTCGGAGTCTATCCCTCCGATTTCTATACAAAGACGTTCCAAGATATGACATATACTCCTATGTCTCCTACAGATGATCCCTTCCGCATTCTTACATATGGCATACCTGGTGGTACATTCTCCTTTCATGTTGCCATTGGTCTCCTAGGCCCCTCATGTGAGAGATTTTGGACAGAGGTCATGGGTGATGGGGAATCTGTGGAACTATTGTACCAATCCTATCTCGAGATCAATCGGTCAAGGGTCAGATGGCTGAGGCAAACATCTACTTGGTCTTTCCGTCACCAAGGTAGTCTGACTGCTTCAGCCCAAGAGAGGTCCAGTCTACAGCTTGGAACACATTTGCTTCATCTAGAGTGGAAAACCAGTCTACATCTCTAGCAGAGACTAATATCTGGTTCTTGATCACCCTTCATCCTAGGCTTGCAGGAGAAAAGAAGGAAACAGGGAATTGATGCTATTTTCCACGACAGTTAGCTGTGACGAGCTAGAGTAGAAAGGTGAACATACTATGCATAGACAGTGATACAGAATTCCTACTAGTACTTACATCAGTAGTACACACAACGAAAACACAAGATTTCATGTCTGCCAGTGCAGCTTCGGCGGGTCTGTCTCTTCCTTCTGCTCAGTATCCTGTCCCTTTTTATTCTTGACGTCCTTCTTGTCTTCGGCCTGATCATGAGATGAAGTCTCTATCTTCGGTGTGTCGGTCTCAGTCTGAGGCCAAGTTTCCTCAGTGTTCCTATGTTTCCTCCCAATGCTGTTAGCAATCTGACCCAAAACCTCCTCTTTTTCCACCTTCTCCTGCTTCTTTTCAATACCCCAGACTACACGATCCAAAACCATCTAGGCCAACAAAAGGGTACATGTACACAGTAGTAAGAGACGTCCCAATGACGATGTTGACATCAGCATTTCGGACTTTGGCTATTGACGTGGAAAACGTTTCAGGGAACTGGAAGATTTTACTCAGGTTCAACGAGGACGAAAAGAAAAAGCAAAGGCACATATAGTATGGCACTTTCCCTGAAAAGTACTATGGATACCAATGAGCTGGAGCGCGGTCAGAGTTGAAGGAATATGATGTCGAGCGGTACCTTGCAGATAGTGGTGACATCAGGAAATTCTGGGATCTCAGACAAGCCCTTGCAACGAGGAATCATAGCTGACATTTGGAACCATGGGTATCATTTTACTACCATTATGATGACAAGGCAACATGGCATTGTAACTGAATATACCAATCCTCCAAATCTCGTCATCATGGTAGTTCATGGTGACTCTCCCTCATTACGAGGCCCTTTAGGCCGAGTTAACTTATGTCGACCCCCCAATTGAGTACCAAAGGTTCTCACAGGTTCTAACTTTTACACGCCACCTCAGCGCTCCAAAGTGCCCGAACACTGCCATTTCAACTGATGCTTGATACAATGTAAGTACGTCATAAGTCCTTTCCCTCTGCTGTCAATGACTACAGGCCCAACCATGATGAGCTTCAGACGTGTTTTCCTTCCCTCAGCAGCCATCGAAAGTCACCAAGCACTGCTCTCTGAATCACTATGGCATCCTCCACCCAATGAGTCCAAGGTCATTTATAATTAAAGGCATTGTTACATTGAGATATTGGGCTCTATCTGATTTTTTACTGCATACGAAACCATTTTACTTATCCAATAATGGGCCTCGCAATTTGCCATGCGAAGCAGTGGCACCTTTCCCCAGTACTCTCAGTAGATAGCCAGCTTGTAACAGAGTTCTTTGATCTTCCAATGTTGAGCCTTCATGTCTTCGAGTGATGATCAGATAGCAGGATGTCATTGCCATGACAAGCCACTGACATGATATAAGGGTTGGGGCAAGTGATTTCGAAGTGCTGACAGACAGGGAAGGAATGGCCAGGGTACAACTTGACAGCAAATGAATCATATAATTTCAGGCAGTAGGATACAGTACAGTTTGATTAGGATTGAGGTGTCTGACCATGAGTTTGCTGTGCAGTGGCAGCAGCAGCCTCTTTAGCAGCGGCCTCCTTTGCAGCAGCAGCAGCCTCTTCAGCAGCAGCCTCCTTTGCAACAGCATCCATGGCATCACAATAGGCGTCGATGGTGTTGATGAGATTGCAGAATGGTTTGTGGGATGTGGACTTGTCAGCCTTCAGATAGATTTGGCTAAAAGAATACAGAAAGCCATCAGAGTAACGAATAAAACCCAAAGAATAGAACACGCACTCGTTCCACCACTTTAGGGTGTCTTTTGCAATTTTTTCTTGACGAGAGCCTGGGATGACGTCCTCAAAGAAGTCAACAATAGCCTGCCAAAAGCCATCATAATTGAAGCTTCTGTCGGTACCCCAGGTGCTGGCATCGGAGAGTGCAAAGTGTACCTAGTAAATTGCTCAATAGAATGGCAGCATAAAGAGAGAATAAGGACTGACCATGACAGCTGCGTATGCAATCGCACAAGGTGAGACCTCCGTCAATTGGGCAATCTGAGCATTGCAAGGGCAAGTTGACTTCTTGGTAGGGTTCACCTTTAGTCGCTTTCGGGGAGGATGTGTATCATCAGTATCATTAAATGCCTTGTTCTTGACTGAAGATGCTGAATGCATGATTAGAGTATATGTCTGTGGGATAGTGAGTAAGATAAGAGCACATAGAAGATATGACTCACTTTGACCAGTAAATCCCCTTTCATATACTTGAGGATGAACTCTGCATCTGTTGGATCACCACGCTCATCCTCAAACATGAAGCGAAGGAAATAGCTATCGTAAACTTCCTCTAGTTCATCGTTCTGAAGTTTGCCACGGGTACTGGAAGTAAAACCATTAACTGCCTCAGAGTATATGTAGACATGAGACATGAAAACATATGCAGGGTCATCGAAATTAATGGTGTTCGGACAAATAAGACGGCCAGTAACGAGGTTGTTGAAACCTCGGTTAGACTTGCTCGCGCCAATGAGGGGAGGGTTGGGTGGGTTGGGACGGCTGTTGAGCCATTCAGCGATCTTCTCTTTGATGCTCTTGACATCATTGTTACGGGCTTGGTTGGCACCAGAGTCGAGCTTGCAACAGTGAGAAGAGGACAAAATTATGTCAGCAGGACTCTCATCAACCATGGACACTCACTTCACTGCAAATCTTTCGAATCTCCTTCACATCACTCTCAAGAACTGCGTCCTGAAATTTGGAAATACAGTTGCACAAGATTTCAAAACCAGTAAAGTTGCGGTCCTGGCTGTTGATGGATCAAATGCGTCACTGACAGGATGCCAATGCAAACAGCTAGCTGAATGTACCTTCATTTGAGTTCATGCTTTACCTGCCTCTCCTCTATTTGTTTTGGAGTCATGATGGTCTCGTCTTGATTATCGTCTTCTTGCTCCTCATTGGCACCTTCAAGACACTCACGTCAGTCGTTTTATTGAACCATGGTGCCAACAGTAGTCTCAAGGGCAACCACACGTCAGATGATGTGTCCTAGTGTCTTCCACGTTCTACGGCAACCTCAGTAGTGAGTATGATGTCTGTATAAGTTATGGAAACAATTACTTACACCTGCCGTGTTTCCAGAGTAGGGTTGTTCTTCTTGGCCAGCTGTTCTTCAAGCGAATTGATGTGTTGTTTCAATGCGACTTCATGGCTGCCAGTAGCTCTTTGGGGTGATGTGGAACTTGAATGCGAAAGACTGACACCACTGGAACGGCTTGTGGTGCGACGATGAGCAGACGTGTCGCCGGAACGGCTTCTGGAATGACCAGGGCTGCTATGTTCACAGCTGCGACCACGAGGCTGGTTTTTTGTTCTGGGAGGATTGGTTGTTGCCACGCATGAGGAGTAGGAAGGTGGTGGTTGAAGTTGAAGGGAGGATTTCAACAAAGTCACGGTATTTGTAGATGAGTCTGGACAAATGAAATATCATATTCCTCATCTGATTGTTCCGCTATCGCTACAGCCTTTCTTCCAACCAAATTTGTCCTACAATTTGTCAATAGACTCCTATTCTGTTTTTTACTGCTCTCCAAGTCAGTCTGCTACTATGAGCAGGAAGCCTCATTTTCTACTGCTTTTACTAATTTTACTGGTGGCGGGTCTAGTATTTTCATTTCTCCAAGTTGACATGAATTCTCTATGATGTGTGGACAGCTGTCTGAAGCAGGACGCCTTTGACTCCCAAACTGGATTGAGAGTCCATCAAAATCATTGCACGTACTATCAAGACAGTCTTGCCTTGCTTGGGCAATGTAATCAGGTCAGGAAAATGGGCAAGGCAGCAGAAAGAGCAGAAAAGAAGAGGAAGAAAATTGAGAGACTATCAGAAGGCAAGGCGAAGACAAATCTGGGTCAGCGCCAATTTCCCCTATATATCTATATTCAGGATTATGGTACTCATTTAGATATCCAGGGCACAATTGCTACTTCTTCTCGTGAAACAGTGGGTACCTGTTTCTTGATTACTAACTGCCCATCTAACGATCATTTTTATAAATAAGCTAACTGAACCAGCGTCAGCCCCAGTTGACCTAGATATAGACATGCCTATGCTCAATGACGACACTTTCTCATTGGCCTGGGACAATGAAGATTCTGCTATGACGTCTATCCACCCATCCAGTAATCCTTCACAAGAACCTTCACCTGAACCCCTGCCGGAAGGCTTCACAGCGTCTGGACGGTTTTCACATTGGACAAAACGCTACCAAGATGTTTTGCTGGAAGTGCCACCTGCACTGGTATCAGATGGTATTTCTAGAGGGATTCGACAGGTGACTCTGATTGTTTGGGACAAGCTCAAGACGCTCATGAATCCCTTTGGATTTTTCCAGCTTATGATCCTGATTCCTCTGTTCCTCTCAACAATCTCCGTAACCACTGACTCAATCAGGCAACAACAGCCCCAACTCTAGCCCAGAGACTCCTTCCCCTTTGCCATTTTCTGAAAACCGTGCTGCACCTTGGCCACACACAAACATGGAAACATTTGATCTGATGGATTGGATGAATACTGAGCCAAACGAGAAGTCTGAGGATGAAGTCAATTGTCTTGCTAAGATACTCAGCAAGCTGGGTTTCAATCCTCAGAACCTCACAGGTTTTAATGCAAAGACAGAGAACAAACGCCTAAATCAAGTGGCAGCTGCACCTGAGGACTCCAATCTACCCCCATTTGTTGCAGGAATGAAGAAGTCTGACATGACTATAAAGGTGCCATTGGGCATGTCCAGTGTTTCCCCAGCTGACTTCACAGTCAAAGGACTGATACACTCCAATCTACTCACCCTCATCAAGCTCGGATTTACAGAACCATTGGCCAAAAAATTCCACCTGTCTCCACACAAGGGGTCTGACAGCCAAGTCAGGGTTTATAGTGAACTATACAACTCTCAGGCATTCATACAAGAGCATGACAAAGTGCAGTGCCTTCCTCTTCATCCAGACGATCAAGGCTGCACTCGGGAAAAAGTCATTGCAGGTCTCATGTTCTGGTCTGACGCTACCCATCTGACAAACTTTGGTACCGCCAAACTATGGCCCATTTATCTCATGTTCGGCAATCTTTCCAAGTATATCCGTGCAATGCCCACCTCAGGAGCTTGCCACCATTTTGCATATGTACCTTCAGTGAGTTCAAGCTACTTGAGTGCCATAGTGTGATTGCTAACCTGACTGTATTGTATTACCATGACAGCTATCTGATGGTTTTCATGACTTCACCTCTACTTTTCATGCCAAATGGAAAACTCAGAAGAGCGAAATTCTGACGCACTCTCGCCAGGAACTCATGCACACTGTCTGGGAGCTTCTTCTAGATAACAAGCTTCTGCATGCTTATCAATATGGTATTGTGATCAAGTGTTTTGATGGTGTTGAGCGTCAAGTGTACCCTCAGATCTTCACATACTCCGCTGACTATCCTGAAAAGTAAGTTATAAAATAATTTTAAAAGTCCCTGACAAAACGTGAATAACTTTTATCAGAGTCCTACTTGCTACAATTCGTGACAAGGGAACTTGTCCCTGCCCATGTTGTATGGTTAAGAAGGCGAATTTGGAACTGCTTGCTATGCCCAAAGACAAGCAGTGTCAGACAAAGAATCTGCGCCGTGTAAAAGCACGCCGTTTTATCTACAATGCTGGAATAGGCATCTGTGGCAAGAAGGTTGAAGACTGTTTGAAGGATACCTCATCAGTACCCACCATTGTATGTTGTATTTTGCTTCTTCATTTTTAGTATACTGAGAATAGCTTGACAGAATGCCTTCGAGAACTGCCTGTCAAGGTTTGGCTTTGATGTATCATGCATGCTTGTTGTCGATCTGCTTTATGAGTTTGAGCTCGGTGTCTGGAAGGCATTTTTTACCCACTTGATCTGCATTCTTTATGTGCAAGGATCCACAGGAGTCGAAAAGGTTGCTCAGCTTGACACACGGTAAGTTACTCCTTTAATATGAAATCAATTGAGGCTCATAGACAGTGACTATAGCTTTCGTCAAGTACCCGCATTTGGTCATTCCACTATACGACATTTTGCAACCAATGCATCTGAGATGAAGAAACTTGCAGGCCGTGATTTTGAAGATCTTCTTCAGGTAAATTGTTTGACATCGATTGTATGTACTGAATACTCACCAAATAAATGGTTTAGTGTGCTATTCCTGTCTGTTCAGGACTGCTTGAAGGTGAAGACAACTACCGTCTAACAACAACGTTATTCCGGCTTGCACATTGGCATGGGCTTGCAAAACTACGGCTGCATACTGACTCACCTACAAGTGGCATGGTCTTGGAGACTATGTTTCAACCATCAAGTTGTTTGGGACATCAGACAGCTTTTCAACCCAGATTGTTGAGTGATGGTCTTCTTATTTTGTTCAATTCGTAGCTGACGATGACTTTCAGGGTGAACTAGCCCATCGAAAAGTCAAACAATTTTACGCATTGACCAACAAACGAAATGCTGAGACACAGATCGCCAACCGCTATAGTCATGTATGCCTTTTAAAGAGAGCAAAGGAAGCTTTACACCGAGCTCAACTGAAGGCTAAGGCCAAGCCAACAGGTGCTCATAGCCATCTTGTGGGCTTTGCGGAGAGTACTCGTTTGGATGACTTACGAATTCCTTTGGACCAACACCACTTTATCTCCCCCAACAAGGATCATCCAGTCAATCTATTTACCTTCATGCATGCACAACCAGAGGATCCGGCAAAAGCAGTACTATACATCTTTTATTTTATTTTATTAATTGAGACTGATGAAAATCCACTTGCAGCAATTCAAACGCAAACTCCACATGCACTTCCTTGGACGTCTCGAAGGGCGAGAATTTGACAGAGATGCAGATGCAGACTTTACTGATGATGACTTGGACCGGTTACACATCATGAACAACAAGATCTTCTCAACTTCACTTCAGGTGATATATGTCATGACCAGGGCACCATCAATCCACGCACAGACCACTGTACTGTAATAGTACAATCACCTGTTGATGACAATCCAGAGGCACATCCATTCTGGTATGCTCAAGTCCTTGGTGTATTTCACGCCAATGTTATCCATCGCTCCATCTCTGAGCAAGGTGAAACAACTATGGTTTCCCATCACATGGAGTTCCTCTGGGTACACTGGTTTGGCGATGAGCCAGACTATCATCCTAGTATCCGTAATGCCCGCTTGCCTAAAGTTGGATTTGTACCTGAAACTGAATTGCAGCCTTTTGGATTCTTGGACCCATCTCTAGTTATTCACACCTGCCATTTAATTCCTGATTTCCATGCAGGGCATACATCCAATTTGTTGTCAACCAAGGAGGCAACTGCTGCAAGACACCCGGGTGAGACAGATGATTGGGTCAACTATTATGTGAACATGTGAGTTCACACTATTTTCTTTGCTCACCGCTCTGACTCAGATGTGCTTTTCCTAGCTTTGTTGACCGAGACATGCTCATGCATTATTCTGGTGGTAGTGTTGGCCATGTTGAGGGTACATATGGGTGTTTGGACATCTGGGATGAGGACAAAGTCTTAGCTGCACAGACAATTGACCACAGCGGCAACAAGTGGAGACGAAGGAGAAGGAGAAGACAACTCAGATGACAAGGACATGAATGAAGAACCTGGGAGGGAGGAGATGGATGAAGAACCTGGGAGTGATGACAAAGATGATGAGGACATGATGGTGGATGAAGAGTCAGAATCAGACTCGGATGAAGGGGAGGGTTACATGGCTGCTGATGGTGGGGAAGATGGCATTTATGAAGACACCGGGTATGCATCTTACTAGCTGCCAGTGATAGATGATTGTAGTATCTAGTACATGGATTATTCTATTTGCATGGCCCCTCCATTCCATAATACATTCCTGGTCTTTTGTATCCCTCCAAAGAATTCGTCTCTACAACTTTACGAATGTTTTTGACTGTCTGTTTAGCATTGTACTGACAGAAGTTGGTGCCAGAAAGATAAGATTTTCAGGCATGCTCTACAAGTTCTCACAACCCCTCATTCTCCCTACGCAGCTTTTCCAGATTGGAACGAAGGTCCATGTTCTCCTTTTCCATCTCTGCTAACTTCGCCATGAGTTCCTGTGTTTCCATAAAAGAACTGGAAGAAAGCTCCTCATAACTTTAGAGGTTCTGAGAGAAAGACTGACCATGTACCTTGTATTAGTGTAGTGCTGCTCTGGTTCTGGCCTTTCAAGTTGGGTAGCTTCATCTTCGCTTTCCATTCGAAGAGTCGCGTCAGGGTCATCATTACCATGACTATTGGACTCTGATGAGCACAAGGACTGAGGACTATGTGGCTGCTGCTCCAGCCTTTGGGTGGCTTCATCTTCTAGAGATTGCGAGTCTCCAGGGCTGTTTGAGGGCTTGAGAGCCATAAGAGCGTCATCATGATAATCAAGCATGGGTGGGTGGTCAAGGTGCAATTAGCGGAAGACGCGCTGCGCGACTGTGTTAATACAGTTACATAAAGCGGAAGTCTGTTAAATTTAAAATAGCATTGAGTTTGAAAATCTCACCAAGTAACAAGTGGCCTCTCACAAAAAGCGCCACTCGAGCAGCTATCATGGATTACTGTAAAATAAAAAGCAATAGAAGCAGTTCTGGAATGAGCACGCACCTCAAAAATGACGAACAAGTTTGGCATTCCCAATCTGGCCAAAAACGCATCCTAATCAAGCTGACCGTGACGCATCATCACATTTGCGGAAACCAGTGGCCACTGGTGACCATGCAGGCACTGGCATGTCAGCCGTGTATATGAGAATAAATGAATATAAGGACACTTGTTAAACAAGCGAGGCGACGAATACTATTGCGGCTCTAGAGGTATAGACAGTAAACTACTAAGTATTTATACTGTTGGCTACTGTGGCTATGCGAGTCCGTAAATATAACACTGTGGAGAAAACACTGTGGAGAAAAGCAGATACTACAATGTAATATCTGATATCAGTTCGGAGTAGTACAGAAAGTAGGTGGTGCATATGTGGATACAAGTGGATCGTGTATACTAGAAAGTGGAGAGAAAGATAAGATCGTTCGTTGTAAGTATAGTTCAATATAAAATTCCAACAGTGTAAAAGGTCACCCCCATGATGCGAGAAACTGGAAATACCTTTAACATGATGATGGCACAACTATAGATGGCTGGCAGGTCTACAGCATAATTTTGAATGTATGGAAAATGGATATCATCAAGGCTCAGGCAGGTATCTACATTGGAATGTGCTACCATTATGAGTGTAGGATGCGAGGCAAGTACCATTCGCCCCCGGCATGACACTTCCGCGAGAGGCCGTTCCAATCCGCTATCATCTAACGGAATTATGGTGTCGGCTTGGCACACGTGCCAGGGCCTATCTGACTTTCCGGAATTTCCTGATGGATGGTGTAACACATCCAAGCGAGAACAGGCTACACTCAGTGTAGTATACACCTTAATGCCCTGACCGAAAAGTTTAATGAATTCCAGTCCGAAATCCAATACAAATCTAAAATCTCAAATCCAAATCCAAATCTACAGTATATTACACCAACGACGATACCAACAAGGATACCAAAGCTTAACAACAAAATAACCCTGCCAACACGAGTACGATTCCGAGTATAGAGGTTATGGAGAGAAGTAAGATGGTGATGACGCCGACGAGAGTTATTTTGGTAGGGGGATGGCGCATTGGTGGTGGTGTTTGTGTTGTTGTCGGGTATGAAGGTGGTAGTGGTAATGGGGATTTTTCTAAATCTACACCCAAACTTGCGTCTTTGGGAGGGGACGGGGACGACCACGAAGACAACGACGATAAAATCCGCGAGAGGGGGGAGAGGTGGAATGAGGACGATGTCAGGAATGAGGATGAGGACGAGGTGGACTCAGGTTGGGAAGGAGAAGAAGGACCAGGACCAGGAGGAGGTCCATTAGCCCCAGCATGATCAATAGCGGCGATTTCTTCGTGTGTTAGACTTGTGGGGGCTGTCAGTGAGACAGGGAATGTTTGATGGTTGATAGTATATTGTATAGGCGTGCACAGTATTGGTAAATTGAGAAGGGACCCATGAGTGGGGTTTGGGGGGAAGTCAACGCGTCAGCGACGATTAGCAAGAGAAACAAAAGACGACGCACGTAAATCATTAACTGCGAGATATTCCTTCATACGTCCTTTACTGGATGTTGTTCTGTGAGGTGTCAGACAAGAACGAAAACAGAGAAGGTGGGACACACGTTACAATCACGGCACCCTTCGCCCTCACCCACAGAAAGATGACCTGAGTGGGGGTAATACCCAGCCTCAACCCAGCAGCTGTGATAGGGATATCAACTGGACCACCTGGGTAGGTAGTTATCGGTCTGTATGCATCCTTGTCAGCGCAACCAAAGAGAAGGAGTGGGGCTACGCACGCAAGACTACTATACGCCTCAACCACAATCCCATTCTCCTGACAATAGTCGATAATAGGCTTCATCTCCGCATAGTTGTAAGGATTGAGAGAAATCTGGTTAACCGCAGGCTTGACTTTCGCTACCCGCATCGTCTGTTTGAGATGCTTGACCTCGTAATTCGATACCCCAATACTCCTCGTCAACCCCTCCTCCTTGAGCTTCTCCATCTCTTTCCAAGCCTCCTTGATATCCGGGACGAAAAAATGATTATGTATAAGAAACAAATCCACATACTCTACTCCCAATTTCTCCAGATTGTTCTTTAAAGACTTGCGTAAAGGGATCATCAACCCGCATTTGGTGGTAAGGAACAAGTCTTTTCTGGCGAGCCCGCTTTCTTTGATTGCGCATCCGACGAATGGTTCGGTTTCGTAGAACGCTGCGGTGTCGAGATGGGAGAAACCAGATTCGAGGGCGAGTTGGACGTAGGTGGTGACGTCGTGCCATTTCCATTTAGAGCCGGTGCCGAAGGAAATGGTGGGGATCTACATAAGAGGGTTGGATGGCGAGGAGTGGAGGAGGAGGAGGAGGAGGAGGAGGAGGAGACATACGCTGTAGCCGTCGTTGAGTGGAAGAGACATTGCAGTTGCTATTTTTGGTAAGACCTAACATGATTCTGGGTAAGTACCTCTTACATATTTGCTTGCCTATACTTACCATCTAGGATGCTGCTATCAGCGACGTGATGACACGAAGAAAGAAAGACACACCTATCACGGTGTACCATGCAGTGTCAATCCAAATACCTAGCTATACGCGCATTTCATGAGCAAAGACACGCATCTGGCAAACGACGCGAAGCAACTTACCTCTATTATTGTATCCGGTGACTTGCAACATAAAACAACCTGCATCTCTATGTATCCATGAGCAAAGACATCTGTGAGCAATTCAAAGCGCCTATACACTGAGCCAGACCTTCAACGCAAAATCAGAAAAGATACACCGAAGCACGAAACACGAAACGCGTAAAACTCACCACCCAGTCCCTAGAATGTCCAATAACCACATATAAGAGCAGAAATGGCAGTCGCATTCCAGAAGTGAAGCTACATGAGCACAGGTAAGACGGCGGTACAACGGCTGGGAGCTGAGAGGGTGCAAGTAGCTGTAGTGATATCGATATCGATGGTAGTGGCCCTACGAGTCTAAGAAAGGTGGATTTCTCATGGAAAGGAAAAACTGTAAGAAGAATCGTACGATTCTCAATTTATTTTGAGGAGAGGGTCTTGTTATAGGTGGACAGTTTGATACAGCTCGATTTGGCCAGTTTTCAACAGCTCCAGGCATTTGAAAGAAGAGAGACGAAGGAAGAAGAAGGCAAAGAAGGATGGATCAATATCGACATCGAGATGTCAAACTGGTTCTTGTCGTATTTCGCTTGTTCGCGCCATATTTGAGCACATTCGGGTTTCGCTCAGGCGAGCTCGATCTCGCCATACGGACTTTTCACTGGGATCGATCATCGAAGCGCTTCAGCGCTTCAGCCTCAAATCACTCTTGGCCATGTATGATGTCGTTCAACGGGCTGCCTGATTAACACCATAGCCGTGTGGCGAAAGCTGTTAAGCTATTGCTCTTTTTCTAAAGCGAACCTGGGTCGGGCGTGGGAGTATGGCGGTTCGTGTGGTGGTCAAGCACTCTCCTGTCAGCGGCTCTACTGGCGTCAACCAAGCTCATCGCCTTGAAGAAGACTCGCCAGTTGGTAAATATGGTTTGGATAGCGACACGCGGCAAAGCTGTAGTTGATGCTTTCAATTTACTATTGGCGCCCTTCATCCCATAAAAGCCTGACAGTCCACGCATGGCCGGACAACAGCTTCTCTTTCCTTTCCATAATGTACGTCGTAATGCCTTATCCTCACAGTCTTGTCTGATCCTTGCCTTTGTAGTCTCGATTACTCTCTCTCATGCGTCTCTTGAATACGAACACCCTCAAACTCGCGGAGTTTTACGCCGATATCCCGCGGTATGCGATTCTATCTCATACCTGGGAGAAGGAGGAGGTCACTTTCCAGGACATCCAGAATCTCGAAACTGCGAGACTTAAAGCTGGTTACGCCAAAGTTTGGAATGCATGTGCTCGAGCTAGGAATTACGACTTCGAGTGGATCTGGATTGACTCGTGCTGCATCAACAAGGAAAGCAGTGCTGAGCTTTCAGAGGCAATCAACTCCATGTACCAGTACTACGAGGATGCCGCGGTCTGTTATGTCTACCTATGCGATGTTTCCGCCATATACCATCCTCGGAATCCCAATTCTAGCTTCAACAACAGCAGATGGTTTAAGAGGGGATGGACGTTGCAGGAGCTGCTTGCACCCCATTATGTCGTATTCTTGGACAAAGATTGGGTTAGGATTGGGACCAGGTGGACCTTGCGCGATGTGGTCTCTGCAATCACATCCATTCCGGTGGAGGTCTTTGAAGGTCGGGATATCGACATATACAGTGTTGCTCAGAGGATGTCATGGGCGGCTTCGCGGGAGACGACGAGGGCAGAAGACCAAGCCTATAGCTTGATGGGGATATTTGGGGTCAGCATGCCGCCAATCTACGGGGAAGGTGGTCCAAAGGCATTTATGCGGCTTCAGCAGGAGATCATCAAAATATCTGATGATCGGAGCATTTTTGCCTGGGTTGCCGCATCATCCGACCGCGATGAACACAGGGGATTATTGGCCAAGTCGCCTTACGAATTCAGGATGTCTGGTGAAGTGAAGGCTAGCGAGTCAGATTGCATCGGAGACCGATCGTCGTATTCGTTTGGCAACAACGGCCTTCGCATCCATCTTCCTCTCGAAACCACTGACGACTCCAGTCGCGGTGACGATGTATTTCTTGCATCCCTACTCTGTCAGACCGAGAGAGACGGTAGTTTCTTATCGTTCTATCTCCGAAAGACGAGTCAGCACCAATACGCCCGGTGTTATCCAGATCAGTTGGTCTTCAGACCTACACTCCAGCCCGCGCTCAAGAATATTCAGGAGCTTACTGTCAGGGAAAATCGTGTTACCCGGATGTCGCGATTTGACAACAGACCTCGTTATGGTTCTGCAGGGACAGTGTATCATGTCGACCTCCTTCCCTCTGCTCGGCACTTCCTTTTCACCAACACCATATCATCCCCTATCATTTATTCCCCCGCTCCAAACAGAGTTTCGATTCGACCTAGTCCATGGTCATTATCCCGTTCTAAGTTGACCTATAAAACTCAAGTTACCAAAGAGGCCTTCACCATTCATCTTTGGCGCACCGGTTTTCCTTACTACTATGCCCTACACCTTGGTGACCAACCCTTCGAAGAACCTCCCTTTCTTACCGATCCTTTTCCAGATGATGGAACAGTGGTACGCTCGGACAGTGGTGCTATATCTGTTCACTGCGAGATGACAGGTCGGTTAGGCGACCAACGTCTCGAAATTGATTTTATAGACCAAGACAGTCTCGAAATCGACTTTTGGACACAGACCTTGCAACCTCCACGTTCAGGTTTTATCGTACCTTTTATCGCACCATACAGTGGACGCTTGAATGGTATAATGCAGCTAATAGGAGTCTATCCCTCTGATTTCTATATGAAGACGTTCCAAGATATGGCATATATTCCTATGTCTCCTCCAGATGATGGTGACACTGCGCCTCCCTTCCGCATTCTTACATACAGGATACCTGGTGATCCCCCTTTCATGTTGCCATTGGTCTCCTGGACCCCTCATCAGGGACACCTTGGACAGAGGTTATTGTTGGCCTGGGAACTGTGGAACAAGTGTATCAATCCTATATCAATCGGTCAAGGGCTGGTAAACGAGGGCTGAGGCAAACATTAATTTGGACTGGTTCCCTTTACAGAGGTAGACTGACTGCTTCGGTCCAAGAGAGGTCCAGTCTACAGCTTGGAACACATTTGCTTCATCTAGAGTGGATATTCAATCGGCCTTCGTCGTAGGCTTGCAGGAGGGATGAAAAGAGGAAAGAAGGAAACAGGGAGTTGATACTATTTTCCACGACAGTTGGCTCCGACGAGCTAGAGTAGAAAGGTGTGCATAGTATACATTGTAGTATGTAGAAATCCATTATTTCAATACATATGCATTACTGTAAACCTCCTCACATTCTCACCTTCTCAAGGCTCACATCAGCTCTCCTCTCCTCTCCTCATATCCTCTGATAATTGATTCCTCTCCTTCCCCCACCGGTCCCCACCCCACACAACGCAGTACACGCAGGAAATCCAAATCCAAACCCAAATCTACTGTATATTACACCGACGACGATACCAACAAGGATACCAAAGCTTAACAGAGTAACCCCATCAACACGAGTACGATTCCGAGTATAAAGGTTATGGAGAGTAGTAAGATGATGATGACGCCGACGAGAATTAGTTTGGTGGGGGATGACGATGGCGCGTTGGTGTTGTTCTTATTGTTAGCGTTGTCGTTGTCGGTGTCGTTACTAATGGTGATTTTTCTACGTCCAAATCCACACCTGCGTCTTTGGAAGGGGACGGGGACGACCACGAAGACAACGACGACAAAATCCGCGAGAGGGGGGAGAGGTGGAACGACGACGACAACGGCGACGACCGGAACGAGGTGAACTCAGTGTGGGAAGAAGGACCGGGACCAGGAGGAGGTCCATTAGCCCCAGCATGATCAATAGCGGCGATTTCTTCGTGTGTTAGACTTGTGGGGGCTGTTAGTGGGTGGGGTTTAGGTTATGGTGGTGGTGGGCAGGGTTTATGGTGGGTAATGGGGATAAAAGGAAGAGGAAGACGGGAAGACGGGGGCAGGAAAAAATGAAGAATAAAGGGGTTGGTATGGGCGGGGGGTTATTGAAGTTGGGTTTGGGGCTGGGATTGGGGAAGAAGGGGAAGGGAAGCATCAAGGACAAGGACGAAGACCCGAAGCACAGGGAATCCGAAAGGTGGGAAAGGGAATGGGCGTAGTGATATATAGAGCCAAGCGAGTCGAAAAGTCGAGAAAGTGGATGGTATGGTATTGGTATGAGGAGGATGAAGATATTGAGTATGTTGCATGTATGGAGCGTGTTGAATGTAGCACAGAGGGACAAGAAGACGAGACGATGGCATTCCAGTGTGGTGTGTCAGTGAGACAGCGAGACAGCGAGAGAGGTAATGGAGATGGAGGATAAAATGAAGATGCGGAAAGGGGGAAGGGTTTGGCGGAGGGAAGGAGGGTGAAAAGGTGACAAGGTGAAAAAGGTGAAAGCAGATAAGGAGAAGACGAGAAAACGGGCGGGAATGGTTAATGGTTGATAGTATATTGGGTAGACGTGCAAAGTATTGGTAAATTGAGAAGGGACCATGAGTGGGGTTTGGGGGGAAGTCAACGCGTCAGCGACGATTAGCAAGAAAAACAAAAGACGACGCACGTAAATCATTAACTGCGAGATATTCCTTCATACGTTCTTTACTGGACGTTGTTCTGTGAGGTGTCAGACAAGAACGAAAACAGAGAAGCTGGGACACACGTTACAATCACGGCACCCTTCGCCCTCACCCACAGAAAGATGACCTGAGTGGGGGTAATACCCAGCCTCAACGCAGCAGCTGTGATAGGGATATCAACTGGACCACCTGGGTAGGTAGTTATCGGTCTGTACGCGTCCTTGTTAGCGCAACCAAAGGGAAGGAGTGGGGGCTACGCACGCAAGACTGCTATTACGCCTCAACCACAATCCCATTCTCCTGACAATAGTCGATAATAGGCCTCATCTCCGCATAGTTGTAAGGATTCAGAGAAATCTGATTAACCGCAGGCTTGACTTTCGCGACTTTAAGCGTGTCTCGGAGATGCTTGACCTCGTAATTTGATACCCCAATACTCCTCGTCAAGCCCTCCTCCTTGAGCTTCTCCATCTCTTTCCAAGCCTCCTTGATATCCGGGACGAAAAAATGATTATATATAAGAAACAAATCCACATACTCTACTCCCAACTTCTCCAGACTGTCCTTTAGAGAATTGCGTAGAGGGATCATCAACCCGCATTTCGTGGTAAGGAACAAGTCTTTTCTGGAAAGCCCGCTTTCATTGATTGCGCGCCCGACGAATGGTTCGGTTTCGTAGAACGCTGCGGTGTCGAGATGGGAGAAACCGGACTCGAGGGCGAGTTGGACGTAGGTGGTGACGTCGTGCCATTTCCATTTTGAGCCGGTACCGAAGGCAATGGTGGGAATCTACAGAAGAGGGTTGGATAACCAATTCCTGATTCAGCGGGAAGACCAGGCCAGACCGTACTCTACTCTATGACCTTTAAGTGCTAGCGCTTACTAGTACGAGGTGGGCCATGGCGCAGAGGCGACACTGACAGGGAACAAGTGTCTCAATGTGGGAGATATTATGCAACATAGACCATAAATACGAAAGAGGAGAGGGGTACAGGGAAACATAGAAGGCGAAAGCAATTTAGAGATAGGAAGACAGAATTTAAAAGGAATAGAAAGAGGCAAAATTATAGTAATTCAAATTCTTCCTGATATCGATAGCTAGTACCCGTTCCCCTGATACCGACTACAAAATAGAACGAAATCAGTAAAGCGAAACAAAGGGAGATTATTGATGGGATTGGTCAATTGTTCTATCGGGCACGGCTGTGCGCTGTGGAACCCAGAGCCCAATAGGATCGGTACCAGCTCGCAAGACCGTTGGAAAGATATCTATGCAGAGGGGTTAGAATAGGAGATAGGCTTAATCAGTGACTTCGATGACTTTAGAACCCTGTTCAATATCTTCAGACCACCCGACGATCTGGTGAACAAAGTATACGGGGTTCCCACTGGTTTCGAGCCTCAGGCTTTGGAGTTTCGAGAGAATCTTTTCCTGTTTTCAAATGGTCTTGTTCATTTGGAGAATGCTACGATATTCAGCAAACATACGCAGGAGATTAAACTGGGTGCTGATGGGACCGTTCTGGCTCCGGATACAGCCCCAGTACCTCTTTCGAGTTCGATACCAAGACTGACAGATGGTCAGTTTATTGACGTCCCCAGGGCAAGAGAAACCGTAGATATGCTGCAGCATACCCTCTGATTAGAAGCTTTACGCTGCTGCAGCAATGACTCTGATTACAGGGCCAAACTGCTGCAGCCCAGCCTCTTAATCAGTGTCATGGTTTTCCCAAGGGTATGGCCTGACTCCCACCTACATATCATGATCGATGGGCACGCCAGCGAAGACAGTTGATGCTGTCATTGACGATGACAAACACCCTCTCATCGCTGTTGGACTAATTAGACCCCCGGTCTCGTCCGGCCTTTAAGTAAGATTTTCGGGCCAACGAAGACCATACACAAATGCGGCGGCTCCTGCCCATCTTAGGTTGAAGCACCACAGGTCTGTCCTTTTCTGAGCTTGCCGTTACATCTGTAAAAAAAAAAATCCGTAAATAACTACAATACAATGATACAATACAACAGTCTGTACCAATACTAATCATGTCGTCCGCTGCGTATGTTGTCGGAGAATGAGAGTGAAATCATGTGCCAGGGGTGAGTCTGGCTGCAGAGCTGGTGGGGAATACTCTTGGCCCTCGAGTGCGGAGTCCGAGTCTGGCAGGAAGAATGAGAGAAGGGAAAGGAGGAGAGCAGGAGAACAGAAGAAGGAGCAGTGTTGACGGGAAACTGACGGGGAACTGATAGTGTTGCGCTGGGCTGGGCGCGCCCACCACATGGGCTGAGCTCGAGTCCAGCCCACCCCCATAAATGGAAGTTCCCATCACCCGCATCAATCCGGCATTACAGAATGATGTAATGGGCATTTCAATGTCTAGATAGGGCTTGAAGCATCCCCTGGGACCCCTCCTCCTGCTCTTCCCTCTTATCCTTCTCCAATGCCTGTATCTACACAATATACCTATCTGTTTCATATTTTGATTTTCGGAGATAATATATGAGATTTTTAGCCAGCTTGACGACAGTCTGAATATTTAAGCTCAAGGTTTTGGGGGCCTTGAGCTTCTTTTCTATTCTGTTCCAGCTTCGAATCGCCCCTCGATGAGTGGATCTTATCATCCAGCATATGGCTATATGCCTTATTCGTACTATCCTCCTTTGACTTCCGCATCTACCTCAAATTCAGACCCTTGTGCAAATGAGCCTGCCGCATTCCAAGCTGCAGCACCTTCCACTCCCCGGCCTTCCAACCAGCCTCCTCCGCAATTTTACTACACCAGTTCATCAAATTTTCCTGCATGGCCTCAGACACCTGCTCATACCACTTCCTTCATTTCGTCGTATCCCAATGGCTTTCCTTACGCTCCGCAAACACCTTCTCCGCTTACCCGGTCCACTACACAAAATATGCGGCCAACTCGGAAGCGCAATGCTGATTCTGATACCGACCATCCAACTCGTAATGTTTCGTCCTCGTGTTACTCAAAAGGAAAACGAGTCTTGTGGCGTCGCTTCAATCGTTAGCGCTGGACTGAAGAAGGAGTCATCTCTGATAAGACGAAGCTTCAATTCTTTGATCTGGTGAAGTATTGGGACGATGTAAGTGACTTTATTCTCAACCAATATCATGATGTACAATACTGATGAACTATCTATCACAGGAAACGAAACAAACTGCTTTTCCAAGCATATTCCGGCTGGCGCTCGATGTATACCTGTTCAAGCATCTGCAGTACCCTGCGAACGAGCATTTTCATCAAGTAAAGAGACAGACGCTGATCGACGGTCTCGCCTTGATCCGGTCTTCATGGAGGTGCTCCGAATCTTGAAAGCTATGTATCATGAAGATCGACTGAATTTCACGAAGAGTTGGGTTGCTACAACCCCTGAGCTGGGTGAAGAGAAAGCAGATGGGACTTGTACGATGGATGAAGCAGTGAATATCACTATGACGGACATGTCACGAGAAAAGTTGAAGGATATGTTGATCAACGGCCAAATTCAAGACATTGCACGACTAATCAATGCTTCGTATGGAATTTCTCCTGCAGAATCTAATACCTGATGATTATTAAATTGGATAATGACTACTCTACCTTTAATCGTTGCCATAATGTAATCTAGTACTTACATCTTTCACTCGGACACATACTTACACATACTTAGAAGTTAATATCATTCAGCAACTCGAGATTTTTGGGCTAGAGACTTTCATCAAGTATATAATGAAAACTACATACACATCGAGGCTTAGTAGTAGACCCAGAGACCTACAGACAGCGTTGAGTAGCGGAACGACGAGGACAGGGGGCATCTTTCCTAATGCGGATGGATTTGTCAGCGGCTCGAGCTGAGCTCAAGCTGAATTAGCCGAGCGCTCGAGCTCAACCCCGATGCGTCTCGACGCATTTGCGCAAAAATGCTACACTTTCCTGGACCGTCTCTTACTCAACTACACAATTCGATAAGGTGAATACACTAGGAGTAGTAGAGACTACCTCCAGAGATATAAATGTTCACTATGACTGAGAATTTTTGTGTATGATTGCAAAATTCCAAAAAGATTCAGTCAGGTCCTGTGCAGTTGAACCATACCATCCATTGATTAAAATGAAATGAGTATTCCTACTATATAGATTGTAGCACTAGATACCACCAGAATGTTCTGATTTAGTGTATGATCAAAATTCAGTGCAAAAATTCAGTGTGATTTGGTTACCAGTGTAGTATAACTTGCCAATACCTTTCTATCTAAGTACTACACTTATACCTGTCGCTTATTTACTATTGGGTATAGCATCACTCTCAGAAGCAACTTGGAGGTATAATGTCCAAAGAGAATAAAGTCTGAACTCCTCACAATAGACTCCCACGCGTTTCCTGGGCGCTTAGCATGCCAGCTCGGTCTTTGCTTTGACTCGTGTTGGGTAGACAGAGCTCTTTCGACCTCGGAAAAGTTCGGGATATGCTTCAACATGTAAGAGCCCTCCCTGAATATTTTTGGTCCTTATCCTTTGAGTGATACATGATATAATTGGGAGTTAATACAAAACTGTCATAAAATGGTCAATCTGGAACATTCGTCTTGAATTAGAGATATCATATAGTGCTTCATAAATCATCGAAAAATAGCAAAATGTCATGGATAGCATAAAAATTGTTAATATAAAGTACCCAGCCATATTACGGCCATCTGAAATTGGCAGAGCCTTACAAGCACTTGGCATGCAAAAACTTCAAAAAGGTGCATCATCCAAAAGCTCAAACCTATACCTAACTTGCTAGACCCCACGGCATATATTGACATTTGACACAAAGACTTTCAGCTGAGTCCGAATGCATATTCACTCTTATATTTGAGCTCTGGGTGTGATCTTAGCAGTTGAGGTCAGATAGTATAGAGAAAAAAGCTTGCGCTGCACATAAAGGTTGAATTAACATCGAACGCTATGTATGCAGCCACTTAGCACTGTTTATTTTGACCAGAAAGCAATTGTATGCATACACAATACACTTACCATTAAGCAGTATGGATCATACACACCCAAGAATTTATAATGATGGTTATTCTTTCAGCACAATTGCTGCTGATCAACTGCAGATTGACATTTGGTACCCAAACATCCTGGGAATGCCAGATAGTACTGCTGATTCCTTTAGAAGTGTTTTAGACAACTCAATCAACCACTTGCACTCTTATATAAGTGTACACCAAATTGTATAAAATATCGGGGAACAGTGGCAAGTCATACCCGCATAATCTGTCTTGAAATAACCATACATGAACATTGTCGTCTATTAACATAACATGACACAACGCGTTATGCACCACGAACTTTATGCATCCATCTGGCTGAATGCGTGCAACAAATGTGCATAACAACCCAAGCCTAAAGCAGCATGCCAACCCAATTTGATGCAGAAACCGGTGCGAACAGATATCCTGGCAGATTCCTAATTAATCATTCAAGTCCAAACTATGACGGCACCCTACCAAGGTATG